>JAXQQM020088692.1:0-33184 GCA_034641835.2 Pinus albicaulis
CTTGAGTGCCCCTTGACTATGAAATCAAAGGTTTATGATGAGATGTTAGAAAATGTTGACACTCACACATATGGAGATAAAAAACCTGACCATGTTATACGATATCGTGTTAACTGCATTTTTGAAAAGTATTTCTTAAATGAGTGGGTGACAGTTCAAGCTCAAATGTTGAAAGGTATCCTATCGTTAAGGAAAATAAAAGAAGCTACGACACTACTGGGTATTCGAAAATCAACCAAAGATAAAAAAAAATGAAGGAAAATGTGATACAAAATATAAGTAGTACTATAAATTCAATTAAGAAATCTAGAGATAAAAATGTTTCAATTGTACGTAGAGGAATACATATGGCAATGGTTTCATCAAGTACTAAAGAGAATCGTTTGGTAACATCTATGGCACAAGCATTAGGAACCTCACGAAAAACTTTGCACAAACATCGGAAATTTCGGCTGCAAGTAGATGTAAATGATGAACTCGCTTTTTGGAGAGCTATTTGTAGGCAACCATACAAAGATAGACTTGGATAAAATGTTAAAAAAATAATATATGAATATTGGAAGAACAATTCGCGTGTTTCGCCAACTGCAAGGCATGTGATGCGAAGAAGAATAGCATGAAATCAGTACGAAGAACATGAAAAATATTTCTTGGAAACCACTCAGATAGAGTTATTCAACAAGTTCAAAGAAGAGAATCATCAAATTCATGTTTCACTCAGTGCTTTTGTTCAACAAAAACCATGGTATGTAAAACCTATCACCGTACGCGACACTTTTTGTTGCCTTTATCATGTGGAATTTGAGTTATATTATGACACATTCCTTGATTTCGGTAGAACATTATGGAAGGATTCACCTCCTCCTTCCACTATCCATGATTTCATATCTCAAATTCTATGTGAAAGAGAAAGCGATGAACTATTTTACAAAAGAAATGTGTTGGTGGTAAAAAATGCGATGATTGTGGAAATTTGACTAAATTTCAAAACAAATATCATATTGATATAAATGATCAATCATTGTCCAACATGAAAGTGAAATGGAAGAGATATGAATATATCGATACATCGATTCAAGGTGAAAATAGTGTTAAAAGAATTGAATTACTAGAAGACGAAATTTTTCTGATAGACTTTTTGAGAAATTTTGAGGCAGAAATTTACAAATACACCAAGAATTCCCATAGAGCTCGATGGAAATACTTGCAATTCAAAAAATCTCATGAATTTTTTCCACCATGGACCATTTTTTCAGTGATTGATTTTGCAGAAAACTACACATTTGTTCCATAAAAAGAGTACACAACATCTAAGGGGGAGAATACAATATATTTGACTTCAAAAGAAGAGCCTATGAAATTTCGTGCAATTTATCTATGTGGGAGAGTACACAATATCTAGGGGGAGAATAGATATAAGGAAGGAATAGAAAGAGTAACAAAAATCATATGATTGTGTCAATAATTTGAAGTAGTCAAGAAAGATAACAAAGGACCATCAAAATTGAGTGCAATATCTATATTCAATCAAGTGTCAATAATTTGAAGTAAATAAAGATAACAAAGGACTGGATCAAAATTGATTGCAATATCTATATGATTGTGTCAATAATTTGATAATTTGAAGTAGTCAAGAAAGATAACAAAGGACCATCAAAATTGAGTGCAATATATATGTGGGAGAGTACACAATAACTAAGGGGGAGAATACAATATAAGGAAGGAATAAAAATAGTAACAAGAAGCATATGATTGTGTCAATAATTTGAAGTAGTCAAGAAAGATAACAAACCTGACCATCATCAAATTCAAATTGAAATATCAAGTAGTCTTCTTCATGAAGAATAAGCATTAACTAGGTTCATCATTTAAAGGGTTCATTTTTTAATGAAAAAATTTATGAATAATATGGAATGAATCATTGTACATTATGATAAATATTGTATTTAAATGACATTTGATCTATGAATAAAAAATAAAATGGGATCATCTCTTCATATATATATATGTGTGTGTAAGAGAGAAATAAAAAGCAAAGGTAATTCCACCAAGCCTAAAGGAGCATGTCCTAATACATTAAATTATGTCCTAATACATTAAATTATGTTTGGTTTCTAGAAGCATTAATCATGAAAGCAAAGGTAATTCCACCAAGCCTAAAGGAGCATGTCCTAATACATTAAATTATGTCCTAATACATTAAATTATGTTTGTTTTCTAGAAGCATTAATCATGAAGAGTCATGAGATCCACATTTCGACCATGTACTATTTTCAAGTTAAAGGAGCATGTCCTAATACATTATTATGTTTGGTTTCTAGAAGCATTAATCATGAATTTTCTTTGAGATCCACATTTCCATCATACTATTTGCAAGTTCACATTTCCATCATGCTATTTGCAAGTTCTATATGAAGATATGTAGTCTAATAACTAATTAGTTCACATTTCCATCATGCTATTTGCAAGTTCTATATGAAGATATGTAGTCTAATAACTGATTAGCAAGTTGTGATGTCCTAATAAATTATTATGTTTGGTTTCCATCATACTATTTTCAAGTTCTATATGAAGATATGTAGTCTAATAACTATACAGTATAGCCCATATAACATATAACGACCTTTGACAGTATGAGCAAAGAGTCAAAAAACAGAGAGGCCTCCCAGCAGAGTTCCACCTGTTCATCAAGGTAAGCAACATAATATTGGAAGTGAAACAATGACACCACTAAACATATGTGAATTTAGATATTAAATTGACATTTATTGTAAATGACATGTGCATGGTTTATCTTAAAGTTTGACTTAAAATTTTTATGGTAGAATTCACATCTAAAATTAATGAGAGGAAGCCTTTAGTTTGTGGGAGAAATGACGTGCATGTAAACATTTTACCTTAAATTGGTTGTGTTTTATGGATATTAAAATGAAGAACTTCTATTTAGATCTATTCCAGAGATTGATTGTAGGGGCATTTACTAGATATGTCACCTTCCATAAAAGATGAGATCCAGAGGCTACCTGGCCCTTTATAGACTCTGCCTATAAAACTTGTAGAAGTTGAGAAATTTACATTGACAAATTTACTTGTGAGAAATTTACATTGACAACATATAGAGATTCAACTAGGCTTGTGAATTTAGTACAAGTGGAAAATGTATAATTCTACTTAGAAGAGTCTTTGGTTTAATGGTTAAGCAAGAAAGAGTCGTTACTTTCTCTATCTAGAGTAGAAGTGGAATACATAGTAGTTACTTCTTTTTGAGTGTTTTGGATGAAATGGGATCTACAAGATATTAAGGTAAAAGCATATGATTGTGTCAATAATTTTAAGTAGTCAAGAAAGATAACAAAGGACCATCAAAATTGAGTGCAATATCTATATGATTGTGTCAATAATTTGATAATTTGAAGTAGTCAAGAAAGATAACAAATGACCATCAAAATTGAGTGCAATATCTATGTGGGAGAGTACACAATATCTAAGGGGGAGAATAAAATATAAGGAAGGAATAGAAAGAGTAACAAGAAGCATATGATTGTGTCAATAATTTGAAGTAGTCAAGAAAGATAACAAAGGACCATCATCAAATTCAAATTGAAATATCAAGTAGTCTTCTTCATGAAGAAGAAGCATTAACTAGGTTCATCATTTAAAGGGTTCATTTTTTAATGAAATTTTTTATAAATAATATGGAATGAATCATTGTACATTATGATAAATCTTGTATTTAAATGACATTTGATCTATGAATAAAATTTAAGAAAATGGGATCATCTCTTCATATATATGTGTGTGTGTGTGTGTGTGTGTGTGTGTGTGTGTGTGTGTGTAAGAGAGAATAAAAATCAAAGGTAATATGTGTGAGCATAAAGATGTTAACTTCTTAGTTAAAAATCAAAATTTTAAAGTTGAAATTACTAAAAAGTTTGCTCTGGATCACAAATCACTATACCATAACAATGAGACAAAGCAAACCATAACCCACTTATAATAGAGGGATAAAGGGACTCGTGTCACCTACTCCAAACCTAAAGACATAATAACGAAAAATAACATACGGATGAAAAAACAATACACTTGTCATAATTGTCAAGCAAACCATTACCCACTTATAGTAGAGGGATAAAGGGACTCGTGTCACCTACTCCAAACCTAAAGACATAATAATGAAAAAGAACACAAGGATGAAAAAAAAATACACATGTCATAATTTTCATAAACTTATATCTAGTTTAATATTTCTAGCTACATGGTACACAATAACACATGGTACAAAATAACACATTGATTAGTTCAGGTTATATTAAGGTTAACATGGCTAACTCAGAAGGTATAAGTTTAGGTTGATTAGTTCAGGTTATATTAAGGTATATCTATTACATATGTTATAAAAAATATGTGTGAGCATAAAGATGTTAACTTCTTAGTTAAAAATCAAAATTTTGAAGTTGAAATTACTAAAAAGTTTGCTCTGGATCACAAATCACTATACCATAACAATGAGACAAAGAAAACCATAACCCACTTATAATAGAGGGATAAAGGGAATCGTGTCACCTACTCCAAACCTAAAGACATAATAATGAAAAAGAACATAAGGATGAAAAAACAATACACTTGTCATAATTGTCAAGCAAACCATAACCCACTTATAATAGAGGGATAAAGGGACTCGTGTCACCTACTCCAAACCTAAAGACATAATAATGAAAAAGAACATAAGGATTAAAAAACAATACACTTTTCATAATTGTCATAAACTTATATCTAGTTTAATATTTCTAGCTACATGGTACACAATAACACATGGTACAGAATAACACATTGATTAGTTCAGGTTATATTAAGGTTAACATGGCTAACTCAGAAGGTATAAGTTCAAGTTGATTAGTTCAAGTTGATTAGTTCAGGTTATATTGAGGTTTATTAGTTCAGGTTATATTAAGGTTTATTAGTTCAGGTTACAGAAAAATTGGGGCACAAAGTTTTACTCCCTTTCTATATGGTTTTTGGCCCTTCCCTGGTTCGGTATGATACTAGTAATCAAATGAACTAGTGTACACTTACATAGAGTAAAATTTAATGGTATTACTGTAAGAATTTAATCGCATTAGCTTATCTGTAACGATGTAATGATATCATGTTCACCACATCAGAGATTATGGATGTACTTATACCTATGGAATACAATGATATTATGTAAACTACCTCTATAAGAGCTTAAGCTTACCTTATTACGTAAATAGGGTCTATAAATCCCATGTATTAAGGAATAAAGCACGCATAAGAGTGTTCTATAATACTAGCTATAAGCTCCCAGGAATATCCGTAATGAATAAGCAAGTACTATAAACCCCATATGTTGAATTAGACCAATATCACTGATTAGGCTAATTACTCTATTGCTTATGCTTCCATCACTATGCTTGGACTTCTAGATTTCCTTATACTATAGCTTTTATATAAGTTGAATCTGTAATCACATGGTGTTCAATCTTACTTGTATTGTGAATATAGAAGCACTGTAATGAATGGTAATCATACCAGGAATCGAACCTGTTCATGTAATCTGATAGCTTATATATACATAGTGTTCAATCTTATAGGGTACCAAATCACAGCCTCTAAGAGATCAATGGTTACTGTTATTCCATAATCTATGACTCTATCAACTATTAGTAATACAGGATAGTTACAGGATCACAAGTACATAACTACTAACGCAGATAAAGAGCATGTCGAATATGTTGAATACTGCATACATATAACAAAAAGATCCGCTTCATAAGCTTCTAATACAAGCTTTTCAAACCTGACTGATACTACACCCTTATATACAAGCTGTAAGTAGTAGAAAAAAAATAGCAAGTAGCTATCATAAGCATCATGTAGAACTATGAATGGTTATAAATCTAAAATGAACCTTTGCATTATAGTGATACATTTATAAACAGTGATACCTGTATTAGGCACTATGATTTCCATATAATCTTCATAACGTTATGGTATAAGTAACAGATACTAGTGAATTATAGGATATGTGTTCGACTATAAACCCCATATGTTGAATTAGACCAATATCACTGATTAGGCTAATTACTCTATTGCTCATGTTTCCATCACTATGCTTGGACTTCTAGATTTACTTATACTATGGCTTTTATATAAGTTGAATCTGTAATCACATGGTGTTCAATATTACTTGTATTGTGAATATAAAAGCACTGTAATGAATGGTAATCATACCAGGAATCGAACCTGTTCATGTAATCTGCTAGCTTATATATACATAGTGTTCAATCTTATAGGGTACCAAATCATAGCCTCTAAGAGATCAATGGTTACTGTTATTCCATAATCTATGACTCTATCAACTATTAGTAATACATGATAGTTACAGGATCACAGGTACATAACTACTAACACAGATAAAGCAATCATGGAGGCATGAGTTTTCCCTTTCCTTATCTTGCGTTTTCCACCCCTCTAGTGTGTCTTTTAATATTTTATCATATTTTATTGTTATGGGTGCATGGCTCAGGAGCCCAATCTTGCATTTGAGAGATTGAGCATTTATAATTCCTTAGGATGAGGCAATTTATTTATTGTTAAGGTTGGAACAATACAAGGCTCCTTTTATGTGTGGAGCATCAAGTGCTCTAGGAATTAGGTGATGAATATGGGGTAAAGCTCATACTAGGATTTTTCCCACACACTAATTTTTGTCCCAACCATTTTTTCATTTTTCGTTTTTCCTTTATCGTGGCTTTCTTTTCTTTCATCATTCATTTAGATGCATGAAACTCTAGTGCAATTTTATTTGGCCCAAACACAAGGATGGGGATGAGTGTGTCAATCTCCATGATCAAAGATTACTTTCCCAAAGAATGGATATGGAATAGAGGGAATGATGGAAAGTGGCAAGTATGGAATATCATGGCCATCCTACTTCAATTAGAGCCTCAATAGTATTATCCTTATTATAATACTAAGGCCTTAGAGGAGGTCCCATTGGACTAGGATCAAAGACTAACTCCCAAGTAAAGTGATGGAACAAGAATACAATGAAGATCAGTCAATCATTTAGATCACCCTTTTATTCGTATTAGTATCCCACAAATTAATAAGCAAAATCATAACTACAAAAGGGTAAAAGTCCCTCCTAATGAATGACCACCTTCCTTCAAGAAGAAATGACAGATGGGAGAGAGAAATCTAACTAGAGCATACATTTGGAGGGTCCATGGCATCATGTCAAGAGGAACTACAGTGGAACATCACATAAAGGAGAAACTACAAATTATGATGATTTTCAACCTATGGGTAAACACAACATCAAAGGGAGGAGGAATTTTGACAATGAGGATGAAAGTTCAATGGGAAATTCTCTTCCTGTAAATCCTTCTTTGTTATTGCCACAAGAAAGTTTGCTTGAAGAAGGACATGAAGATGAAGGAACTAGAAGTGATTTTGAAATCACTAAAGATAAAAAGGTTGATTTAGAGCATGGTTTTGTATCTTCAGAGGATAAATCTAAACCGCCTGATGAATCAACATTGGACTCAGTTAAATCTAGTAATATCAAGGAGATTTCCAACAATTCCATGCTCTTGCATGGATCTACACTAATTGGGGCAGATGAGAGGATGCTTTTCGAAATTCCAGCAATGATGGTCCAGCCATTGAGCTAATAAAGGGAATATTTTAGGTGAGCATGTTTCCATTGAAGTTATTTGTATGGAACCTCTTGATAAATTTCTTCCATGTGCACGTTGTTGATACTTTGTTCTGTCTGCAATGCCTTCTGATTTGGCATAGTATTTTTGTTATTATTTATTTCTTTTTTTGTTCAACATAATTTTTGGATGTAGTATTTAGGATTTCTTTTTTGTATGTGTAATTGCTAATCTATCTACTTTTATGTTTCCGTGCTTAGAATTTTGGTTAAAAATTTGCAATTTTTTGCTAGTCTTCCTAGATTGTAATTCTTCTAAATCTATGAAGAGTGGAACAATGCTAAACATAAGCCATTCAATTGTTGTGACAAGATATTGAAGGCTTGTGATAATTCTAGTTACTTTTATTTTGTATGACTAGATTGAATAGTTTGTAAATTATTATATATCAGCTTGTTGTGTGAGTCATGTTACATCGGTGTGAAATTGAGGTAACTCCATTGAGTTATTTTTATAAAGTTAAAAATAGGGACTGCATGATTATATATTTTACAAATATTACGCCATTATGTGTCGCATTTTTTTAAATTAATGCCTATAAGAGAATAATTTTAGGACAGGGAGTAAGCATGCCCCACTACTGAAAACAAAGCAACTAAAATATGAAATGAGATGAGTAAATATAGCTACCATGTTAGTGAAATAACAGCTAGACTATATTTCAAAATAAGATATGATTAGCTCTAAATAATATGAAATTAGAATCTTAACTAGATTATGAAAGTGAATGTAATGAATCCAACTATCATAATATTAAAAACTAGTTAGATTATAAAAGAAATGACAGAAAATGATACTAAAAACTAGTTACATTATAAAAGAAATGGTTGAAAGGAAACATGACAGAAAGGGTAACATAGCGATATCTGCACCTACCTAATCACAAATACTGAAGCTAATCACGGCTACTGATCATGATGGAAGCTAGCCCTTGTTTCAGTACTTAAAACACTTAGCAGATTGGACAATGTTAAAAGGTTTACAAAAACATTAAAGAGGTTATTTTGACCCATGTCCTGCCCTTAAACTCATAAAAAGGAGGCCCTTCAAAGTAGAAATTTCCCTTGAAGAATGCTAGCAGAATATCATTTTTTTATGATCCTGACTAGGCATTAGATTATATTAAAACTATACTAAAGGCAATTGAGGAGAACTACAGTTTACCATTCCTGCCAGAAAACAAAATTTTTTTCCATCATATCAAATACTAGTATAGAATATTTTCCCAATAAATTTCTCAGAATATGAATTTTAATTGGATATTTTGTGAGCCTCTTGTTCCCGTGTTTCACGGAATTTGGGGCTACAAATATGTAATTTAGTCAGGATGATGTATTGTGTCTAGTTGAAGTCCAATGTTGGGTTTATGATGTAAACATATGGATGGCTATTTCATTACATCTGGAGGTATTTATCATGCATGCATTATTCACCTTCACAAAAAATAACAAAAATTCCATAGAATGAAGTATTAATTTGGGTAATTTTGTAGTGCATATGATATTTACCATGGTAAAATATTTAAATCTTAACATTCACATGATACATCTAACATCACTCCTACAACTGAAGCAATAGGCAGCACCTAAGCCTACGTGACAGGAATCAACGATGCCTGCAATCTAGTTATAAGTAAACTCATAATTTGATGAGTACATGACATAGTAAACAATAGGCTTCAACTTAGAGAAGATATTATTACGTGCTAGACCTCTGTGACTACCCATAAGTAGAGGCGACAATGTTGTGATAACGAAATCTCTCTTACTTCAAATAATTAATCAAGATTGCATGCATCTATGGTGGTTTAACTACTAGCACTCAATACAAAATGAAACTGGCTAGCATACAAAATGAATCGAACCTGTTAATGTAATCTTATAGGGTACCAAATCACAGCCTCTAAGAGATCAATGGTTACTGTTATTCCATAATCTATGACTCTATCAACTATTAGTAATACAAGATAGTTATACGATCACAGGTACCTAACTACTAACACAACTAAAGAGCATGTCGAATATATTGAATAAAGAGCAGGACAAATACCTGGTATTGAAGTCGCTAGTTACTGAGACCAACAAAGACAGACAAGCAAAGAAGACAAAAAACGCGCAAACGACAGACTAAATAAAGAAGACACATAGAAAAACGCGGTAAACAAATAAACTTCATGCGATTTATTTATAGCAACTAGTTCGGCTCTAGCTTTGTTGCCAGTTTTTCCATCTTCGGAAAAAATTCTGTTTGCCGACGCCGTCAGTGTGCTGTCAATCTAAATGGAAGCACGAACTATGAAATAGTTCGGCCGAACTTTATAAAATGTTCGGCCGAACTGTTGCCGAAAAAAATTTTCTGCCCCCGATTCTCACAAAAGTGTAACCCATCTTCACATATCTACCCAATAGTAAGAAATAGTTGCGCTCCATCTTAGGACACACCAAATATTACAAGAAGTTCATTCAATACTATGCTCTGATCACTGCGCCAATGGAGAAGTTATTGAAGAAGGATGTGTCATTTTTTTGGGATGAATAATGTCAAAAGAGCTTTGAGTTGTTGAAGGAAAAAATGGTCACTGCACCTATTCTCATATTCCTAGACTGGTCTAAGGTTTTCCATGTACATGTGGATGCATCTGGTATAAAACTTGGGGCTATTCTATCGCAACCAGGAGAAGGAGACATTGACCACCCTATTGCTTTTTCTAGTCGGAAGCTCTCTAGTGCCGAGCGCAATTACTTAGCTACATAAAGCGAAGGATTGGACATCGTCTATTCTCTACAAAAATATAGGCACTATATGCTAGGAGGACACTTCAAAATGTTCACTAACCATTCTACTTTGAAATACCTAGTCAATAAGCCTATGTTGGGGGGGAATATTTGCAGATGGTTGGTATTATTTTAGAAGTATTACTTTGAAATCATTGTGAGGCAGAGAATATTAAACATTGGACCTGATCATTTTTCATGCATCGAAAATGGGGAGGAACCAACCAGTCTGGAGGAAGGGTTGCCTGATGCGTTGCTCTTTACTATTAAGGTAGTTGATAAGAAATTTGTTGATATTATTCACTTTCTAACCAATGGAAGCACACCCATTGAATATTCAGTGGAGAAGAAGAAGGATTCGGTTGTGTGCGTAGTTGACTTTACCCTGATTGTTGGTTAGTTGTATGAGCTGGGAGCAAATGGATTATTGAGAAGATATGTGTTGGAACATGAGAGATAGGTTATCTTGGATGAGGCGCATGGAGGGGTAGCAGGAAGCCACTATGCATGGAATGAAACTATGTAGAAGGTGTTACATGTTGGGTTATGGTGGTCCACACTGCACAACGATGCACATGCATACTTTCAAGCCTATGATGCATGCCAGATAATGGGGAAGCCCTCGCAGAGAGATGAAATTTTCTTGCAGTCGTAAATGACCCTACAGGCATTTGATAAATGGGATATAGATTTTACGGGACCTATTAATCCTCGATGGAAGAAGACTGGAGCTTGCTATATCATCACTACTATAGATTATGTGACCGGGTGGGGAGAGGCTAAGGCAGTTAGGGATTGTATCGCAGAAATTGCTACAAAACTAATTTTTGAACATATTTGACAAGGTTTGGATATCTGAAGATATAAATGAGTGATAGAGGTACGCACTTCATCAATGAAACCATCAAAGCTCTAAAGGACGAATTTTAGATCCATCACCAGAAGAATACCCGTTATTACCCACAAGAAAATGGCACAGTAGAAGAACTCAATAAAATTTTGGAGAATGTGCTCACCAAGATCTGTAATGCAAATCGAGATGATTGGGATGTGCACATCCCTTCTGTGTTATGGGCTTATAGGACCACATGAAAAAATTTAACTGGGAAAACACCTTTTAGAATAGTCTATGGGCAAGAAGCAATCATGCCAATGAATTATATTGTCCCAAGCCTGTGCATTGCAACATTCACTAATATGGCTGAGCCGGACATCATGAATGAATGTCTTATGCAACTAGTTGCCTTAGAATAGGATTAGTTCATTGCTAACTTCCATCAGCAAGTGCAAAAGGCACATGAAAAGGCCTGCCATGATAGGCACATCAGACACAAGGTATTCAAGGAGGAGGAGTTGGTTTTGTTATATGACAGTGGGTTCGTGCACCACCCAGGAAAGTTCAGGAAATATAGGTACTGCCTTACATTGTGAAGGAAATCACTCATGGAGGTGTGATATGCTTGGCCATGCTGCGTGGTGAGAGTCTCCCCAAGTATTTCAATAGGAGCTATTTGAAGCCGTATAGGGACAATCCCGTGTCGACCAAATGACTATATGGTCGAAGCATAACAATTAAAGGGGCTACGCGTGGCATAGAGGAATGATGCAGATAGGTGTGACACAAGCATAGGGGTGATGCACAGGGAAAGAAACTAACCGTTGGAACAGTGAAAATGGGTGAAAAAGTAATTTTACCATTGGATGAAGTGGGTTTTACACAATTAATGAAGATATCTTGTGGGATTTTCGATTGTTTTTATGGAGTTAAGTGGAATTAATTGACGATATAACCATTTTTATTTGGTATTACCTATAAATGAAAGGGAATGGGTCGCTATTGGTTCCTTTGCTTTCTAAATACTTTGTGCCCAAGTTTATCCATGATTTGTGTTGTACCCTTGTCTATGAGCACTGTATGTCTGAAAGAGAGACCCCATTTGACGTGAGAAATTCCAAATTTATCTTCCACCTAAGAATGACTACTAGCACTCTGAAGAGAACACCATCTGAGGAGCACTATGCGCCTCTCATAGAATCGACTGAACCTAGATCAGATGATGTCCACGAAGTGATCCCCAAGGTTCAAGAAGTTGTGTCCACATCGACTAAGGGAAAATTAAAAATATCAAAGTGGTCCACCTCAAAGCCACGAAAATCCCTAAGAAATGTGACATCCCTATGTCCAGATATGAAGGATAGATCACCTATGGGTGACCCTTAGAAGAGGCCAATGAGCACCACAGAGGAGGCTATGTATGTGGAGCACATCTCATGGCACCCACCATATGTCAATCCACGCAAGCCCTTTGCATGCGCAACTGAGAATGTGGATTTAGTTCAGGAATAACTTCATATGCCTCTAGTCCTGTAGGCCCATCCCCTTCAAGGCAATATGTTTGGAAAGATTGCAATCGTTAAGTTCAACGATTATGATTTCGCAAACCAAGAAACATTCCCTGAGATAGCGTTGAAGTATTACTTGGAGAGAGTACCCTACAAGGATGTGATGAAGGTTGAACCAATGCCATGGGCGTGCAGGCTGAGCAACACTAGGGTCCTAAATTTGCTAAGTATCCCACACTTTGGAAAGTATCCTATCACCACGATATGTGTGCGCCAATTGTTGGAATTAGTCCATGAATGGAGCCTATGGATTTAAGGGATAATTCCGATAGATGTCGCACTGATCCATCAAATCACCAATATTCCCAAGAATGGGCCTCATCCCATGGTTTGGTTTGGGAAAATCAATGAGCTCAAGGTTGCGGTGAAGGTCAAGAAATACTACTGAAGGTTGAATGGGAAAAGAGGGGATTCCTGGTTCAAACCATCGCTGACCCAGGAGTGTGCCTAGGTACTTTAGTCCTCGACTGAAAATTAATGAGGAAGTGTCAACCAAAGACAGTCCCCATGCATGTAATTGCATTGGTGGGATAATGTGAGAAGCGGGTAAGTTACAACTAGTCCCAATTCCTCTGTGAAGAATTTTTGGAGAATGTGCACAAGGAGTAGGAGCTAGGAAAGCCATTTTTCTACTGTTGGATATTTCTACTTATCAAGCTCATAGCATGGGAGACTCTGTCGGATGCATTGCTCTCGGAATTAGAGCCTGGCATATGTGATGGGGCACACTATACCAATTTGTGGGATTCCTCTTATCCCAAGCACATAAAGGAAAACAAGATTTTTTGGGTACGTTTTGAAGGCGCGCTAGCAGCTGCCAACTCTTCGCAACCAAGAATATCCCCCACAGTTTATGAAAATTACAAGATCATTTCCAATTTCTAGATTTTTTGAAAAATGTTCAAATCAAGGTGTCCAAGGATCCTGCGTGGTATAACTTGACGTTCATGGTTTGGAAGCAGAGGTCGACCGGGTTGTTGTGACCTGGCTAGAAGCATGGAAATTTAGGCTCGGATCCACCCAACCCATTACAGCCTCAATGTCAGGAAAAGAAACTACTCCAGGAAATAAGGATAAAGGGGCTAAACCATGCACTGATAAGGAGGTGGAACCAGGTGTACAAAAGGAAGGCGAGAAGGAGCCTTAAACATAGAAGGATAAATAGATTGATCAGGGAGGTGAGGGGGGTGTGGACCTTAAAGGCTTAGATGTGCTAGATTGTGATGAGGTCAAATATCCATACAACACCAAGAGGGGTGCAGAAGCTTCAAAAGGTCTGCACAAGAAGCTGAAGGGATCCAAGGTTAGCGAAGCCAAAGAGGTCACTCTGACATAGGAGGGACCTAGATAAAATTACGGACGTAGTCATGTCTATCTCTAAATACAAATGGAGTGCTATGGAGGAATAGTAAAATACTGCGGTGGAGGCTTTACAATCTGCACTATAGGTCTTGCAGCTAAAGGCAGACACCTTACAAGTGAGCATGGATCAAGCGAGGTTGATTCAACTGAGCCTGCCGACAACTATGATCACCATAGCATCAGATAGAATAATCTTCCCCTTCCCGGGTGCAACCATGATAGTGGATCAGTCAGAGCTACGGATGTAGGCGCAAACCTGCCCTGAGGTTAGAATTGATTTCGCAAATCTGCCAAGTGGAAAGCTACATGCTCTCCAAGAAATTATTTCCGACAAGTTGCAGTGCCCCAGCAGTAGTTGAGTGAAGTAGCGTAGACAACTGCAGAAAAATAGAATAGTCGCTCCAGGCTCAATCAACACAGTAGGTGATTGTGGCACAATGCACGGAATTGGAAACCTCAATTGATAGACTGTGCGGCGATCTCTCGGAAATAGTCATCCTAGCATCCGTCGCGCCGCAGGTCAAGATCAAAAGTTTTGTCGCTGCCTTAAAATATTCCTGAACAAAAATGCAGGCAGTAAAAGGAGAGTTTGAAAAATAAATTATAGCATTCTAGGCTAAGATGAAACCTGAGACTCCCCTGAAGGTGCGTGCACAATGGGCCACCCTATTCAAAGAAGCATCTGCGATAATTTTAGGTAACGTCGACAAGGGCTCATAGCTACTCAAGATAGCCATGGGACTGTGGACCTCTGTGCAGATGAAGCCACTTGTCAAGAAGATTAATCAAGAGATGCGCACTAAGGAGTAGGCATTCCATAATCTACAGGAGGCCTTACCTACTTTCATTCCTTCCTAGTGCATGGCTCACCTACAAACTAATTAGATTATATGAGATGAGGTCTAGGAGCTTCGCCGCAAGAAGCAGATTTTCATTGACCATATGATGATGTGGACAGACAAGGCAATGAAGTTGTCTCAGGATTTGGATGCTGCAGTTAAGATCCTCAATCAGACCCTGCAGAGTGTCAACCTGGCCGCAGAAGGGCCAACTTCCAGAAGCTGGTAGATACCCTGCAAAGCATAAAAAATCAGAGTGCAGGAATCTTGGTGCCCTTTGCTGCTGCCATCAAAGAGCTACAGAATATTAGATGAAGAACCTAGTGCCATTGTGACTCGGGACGAGTCACAAGATTATGTTGGGGTCCTATTGGAGCGGGGTCCCCTAGGGCCGAATGTAATGCATTTTTGATATATTTTGGTAAATTTTAATCGTGCGTAGCACAAGTCCCAAAATCCCTCATGAGTTGTAATGGGTTAAAGGGTAGAAATAGGGGCCGAAAAATATGATTTTCATACCTTAAATGAGTACAAGCTAAAAGTATAAATAGGATTTTAGATCGAGTCAATAGAGGACATGAATGAGTTGATGATGATAGCTCTGACTATGTTTTGATATTTTTAGTGATTTGCCTAGATTAAAAGGCTCCTGTAGGCTGTGTGCATAGAGACCTTTAGTCTTGATGTGTGTGGACCCTATTGTCTGTCTGCACATGTGACCTTAAGGATTTTTAAGAAATATCTAAAATGTTAATGAATGAAGAGCTTTTTTGGATGATATCTAAGCCTCAGGTGCATCTGTTGCGTAATTTATGATCTGTTTTACATCCTAAGTATTTCCTCAAGTATTTCCTTCTTTAGATGAATTTTATATGAGTAAATATGCTATTATTCAGATTAATAATATGTGTGAAGGGACTGTGGAATCTGTTTAGTGCGTTCATAAGTCTTACATTTGTCTGATTGGGGTTTCAGGTTGGGAATCCTACACACATACCGGAATAGAGTTGTTTGATATCTAAGGTCACCCACATCATTTAAATATCTCTTAGGGTGTTGAAACCTAGTTCCAACACCCCCCCCATACTTCTTTGGTTGATACTATGACTTGCGCAAGCAGGTCACTGCCGAAAGGGCTAGTAGTAAGAGGGTTCTGTTGGTTGACCTCAACTCCGAACCTAGGTCAAGACCCCTAAAGCCAACACATAACAAAGGTTTATGGAACGTCTCTCAAGGAAACGTTTCTCTATTTCCTTGATAGAGATGGCAATAACGGTGTTACACATATAGATGTTACTATATATATATCTATATATATATATATATATATATATATATATATATATATGTATATATATATATATATATATATATATATATATAGATAATATTTACTCTGATATAAAAGAAAAACATTAACTAGACTATAAAACATAAGATGTAATCCTAATCCTTTATGAAAGCAGCACTAAAACAAGACTCGGAGATATAAAACATAATATGTTATCCTAATCACTATGAAAGAAACTTCTAAAATACACCACAATCTAGGAAGAAAATACAACATCGATAGATCAGCCAATACAGATAAGAGTGGAGCAATATGATAAAACAAAAGAAGTAAAAAGCAGAGCAACTTTTTAGTGAGATGGTTGAGTGAAAAGTGGTGCCATGGACTACTATGATCTTAGGATATGCAAAATGGGGGAGTGTAGATGATGCATGCCATCTGCTTGATAGAATGACTGTAAGGAATTTCATTTCATGGACTACAATGATCTCGACATATGTACAACAAAGGTAGTGCAAGAGGGCATTTGAAATTTATTATGAAATGCAGTGAGTAGGCATGAATTCCAACCAGTTCACATTCGGAAGTATTATTAATGCATGTGCAAAAATAGAAGCTTTTGAAGATGGTAAACAAGTCCACATTGGCATAATAAAAGGTGGATTTTACTCAGATCTTTTTGTGGGGAGTGCCCTTGTTGACATGTATGCTAAATGCGGAGGTATGGATCATGTGCACAAGGTGTTTGATAAATTATGTACACAATATGTATATATATGGACAATGTTAAGGGAAGGATACATAAGATGCAGGAGAATAGAATTTTCATGGCAACTTTTTGATAAAATTCTAGAGAATATTGTGCCTTGGAATAAAATGATATCAGGATATATTCAATATGGATTTGTTGAAGAGGCTTTTAGACTCTTTTCCTAAATGCAACAAGGAGGAATGAAACATGATAGTTACACTTACTCAAGTGTTCATAGTGCATGTGCTAATATAGCTACTTTGGGTTATGGAAAGCATATCCATTCCTAGATTATGAAAAATGGATTTGAGTCATATATGTCCATAAAAAATGCCCTTGTTACAATGTATTTCAAATGTGGTACTTGTTGTACTCTACAACAACCCTCCCCATTTCAAAATATATTTTTTAATTTTTATAAGAAATGGGTCCCATTTTTTTTCTCTTTCTTTTTAGATTCAATAATTTTTCCTAGCTTCTCTTATTGCAAATATTAAAGAACGACCTTTTTATATATGTAAATATTAAAAGGAAATAAAATGAATCATAAAACAAAGCAAAGCCTAAACATAAGCCTTTATCACATTTCACAAAGTATGAAAGGAAAAGCTCAATATGTCATTTTCCCAAAAGTTTTGATGCGATAGATCAGATCGCAAAAGCGCATATCGCATTAAACATAAGGTTAATTTTTCCCTTTGAAAAGTTCTGATGTGATGAAGTCTTATCGCAATCACAAATCGGAAAATTATATCACAATTGGTCCCTTTTGAAAGGCTTCGATGCGATAAGTCCAATCGCAATCGCGAATCGGCGAAAAAATTAATAAATCCTTATGCGTTCATTTCAAAAATTTTGACGTGATAAATTAAAAAAAAATCTAATCACTCATCGCTAATCACTCTAAATCACATTACTCATCGACGATCGCAATCAGAAGCTTCAAACGGTAATCTTAAAACTGAGACTTTGAGATTTTCGATCACTGATGTACGATCATCATTGATCGGAAATCAGATAAGACATGAAATTAACTCAAATGTGAATGCGCGATGTGACTTTCCATAATGGAATTTAATTTTTAAGATGGAAACCATTAAGTTAGTTTCATGAACGAAATCCTTTGCAGATTGTTTTTTTTTTCAATAATACAACATTCCTTTAAATGATTTCCTTTTACATGACACTGTTAATTCTTCATTGTTTTCCTCCCGATTCTAAGAGAATTTTTCATCATTTCACACTTATTTAAATATCTATAGAATAGTTATTCGTCTTATTTGCAGATCTGTTAAAACGCTTCCAGTCAGAGAAAATGTTGAAGAAGCTTAAGAAAGAAAAGGTTACCACCATCTCGAAGGAAAAATCGACCAAAGTTAAGTTAATAACCAAACTACATGCCTTGGTATTGGAAAGACTTCTTGGGAAGGGTTTTATAATCTGCTTGAAGCAGAAAATCCCATTGTGACAGAAGAAAAAGGGACAGTACTAGATGAGGACTCAGAATCAGATAATCCCCTCAAAGAACTAGCATACTCTTATCTTCATAGAGTAGCAGCTCAAGCAAATGTACTTCCGTACTATGATTTAGTATGATGGGTAATAGAGGGCATAAAAATCACAGACAGAGCATTTTTCACAGTTGGTGGGAAGATGTTCGGATCCTTTAAATCAGAGTATATCAGGGCGATGTATCATCTACCAGAGCCTCAGAAGATCTACAACAAAGCATTTCTAGAGGATTTCTCTACAAAAAATGAAATAGAGTCAGACCCTATTAGAGAATGGAGGCAAGCTCCATAGAAACACAAGCATGAATCCTCAGGTAAGTACTCTGTAGAATCTCTAGCACCTCCCTATTGCTACGCTGCAGCCATGATATGAAAATTGTTTGGAATTGCCAATTATATAAGGTTTTCTATTGAAATGGTACCTCTAATTGATGCCGCCGTGAATTCTTATATTATGGATTGGTCAGTCATCCGATCCAATAAGATAGTAAATAAAATTCTTGATTATAGAAGGAATAGGCATATGTCTACCGGAACGACACCCCCATTTCATATGTGTGCTTACATTATAGATGCCATATTTTTCAATTCTGAGTTTCCCATTTTAGGATGGAAATGGACTCCTCAGGACCCCACTCCTATCCATATCTATCATAAATATTTGTGAAAAGCCCATTACAGAAACCATGTATATAAGATTTTCCATGGATTTATATTGCCCATTCATCAAGCCATTTTTAACAAACCCCCTCTGCGGCTATCAGATAAGGCCAACCTTGACCTAAATCTAATTGGAAACTGGTTTGGAGAGGAGAATTTCACTTACATCCGAATATTCGGAGGTGTAACCAACCCTCATGTTTTGCCTCTATACATTCCTGATAAATTACTAGCTCAAGAAATTTCCTATCAGATTACAGAGAAAGGTTTGTCCAAGAATCTTAAGACCTCCAAGAAATAACTGTGGCCTACATTTCCTCTCAAAAGTGGATCTTACACTCTCAATGATTTCAAGCATGTAGAGAAAGAAGCCTTCAAAATTAAACTACTCAAACTAGCATTCATCGCCCCAAGGCAATATGACCCAAAGAAAATCGCCCTTAATGTTACATCTACGATACAAATTTCCAAGTTTGAACATGAAGACGATAGTTTAGATGACCTATTTTCCCCAACTAAATTTTTTTCACAGGTTCAACAACAAGCAAGTTCAAAACTGGAAACAAGCGATATTGAGAAATTCATGCTTTACAGGAACCAAAGGTTACTGAAAATCCCTCTTGACCAGCTGCAAACGACTCCTCTGCTATCCCAAGAAGAACAAAAAGAAGAAAAGGGAAAAAAGAGTGATAATCAAACTGAATAGGTAAACACAATAAAAAAGGCTGACAGTTCCTCCGATATTGATATACATCTTAATTCAAAAGAATGTGAACAATTCGATTAGCAGATCCAAGGACATAATGATTTTCAGAAGCTGAATACAACACAGACATCTATCATCATAGTCAAAGAGAAAATTGGTAATATCAACACTCCAGATATTGAAATTATTCCTGAGAATCCATCTGAGGAGATTGTGTTAAAAGTTGAAGATATACCACCTTTGGACATTTTCTATAGTCCAAAGCATAGAGTTGTGGTTAAGAGGCAAAGAAAGAAAAGAAATTTGACCACATTCTATTATCATCTTCCCAGGCTGAATTGATGGATGTTGTTTGGAAGAACTCCAAGATTGATCCTTCAGAGGACTTAACAAAACTATCTCAGTATGCAGGAGCCTATACACAGATTTTCAACATGTTTCGGGTAAATTTGCCATTTACGGAAAAAAGACCAAAGAATAGTGTAGCTAGAGTAGCAATTAATTGAAGAAAGACAGAGGAATGAAGAACTTTAAAGAAATATAGAAATATAATAGCATATCATATTCACATATTTATATTTATATATTTATCCTTTATGTGAAATAACCATGTCGCTTGCAGAGAAAACAACAAAATCAAGACTTGAATTTGAAGATGCCGATGAGAAAATCTTAGAATTTCTCACATGGAAAGAAACAGATCAAGGAATTGCAGCTAATTTTCCTAAAATTCAAGAAGCACATAAAGAAATTATGTTTACAGAATGGGAGGCATAGTTAATTAAAATAGAGAGAGCCATTTCCAAGGCAAGAGTTTTAATGAAAAATGTGATAGAGTTAATCAATGATAACCTACATACTGCTAACTTAATCTCCGATCACACTCCAGGACAACTTCCGAAGGTCAAAGAGTTAGAAAAACAATGGGAGAAAGAATTGAAAAGAAGGTACCAACAAATTGATGAAATACAAGAGCTAACATGGGATACTTTCTGGTCATATCTAGTCAAACCACACAGCCAGCAATTGACTATGAACTTCCTCTCCCATGCTATTGCTAATATGCTTCCAGGATTTTTTGATGCCACCTACACCGGTCAACTACATTCTCGTCTGTGTCATCTGCCAGAAGACAAAGATATGTTATCGATATGCCAGCTGCACACATCAAATACGTAGGAAGTATCTAAGATCTATTCTGATGGGAACCACCAATCTATTTCTATAAAATCCCATCCCCAGCTTTCATGATTTGGTATTCACAACAACATCTACGCGATGTTTAGGATAGTTTGTTAGAATTTTTAGTGCTATTTAAACCCATTTCATGTTTTTATAGAAGAGGGTCCTGAATTTGTAATAATTTTTTATTTGGAAGACACACTTTTTTACTTCTTAATTTATTATTTTTATGATGGATCACATTTTGTGATTTTCTGAGGAATCATTTTTAAGAGTATGCACTTTTGCGTCTTGGATATAGTTCTAAGTGAAAGAACAGGAAAGGAGTATCAATTGCATCAGAGAATTTTAAATGTATCTGGTATTTCTATCATTTATGTTTCATTTTTCTTATGTGATGAAGTATTTCTATTAAAATTTCTATTATATATATATATATATGTTTCTAAAACATTTCTCTGTTATATCATTTATGAAAATATAGAAATGTTATCTTTCATAGTATGTATAGACAATATAGAAATATAAATATGTGAATATGATACGTTATTATAACTCTATTTAACTTCTTAAACAGAGTTATCATCATATGAAATCTCATCTTTCTTTTAAATAAATAAGTCATCTTTATGATTGTTTATTTAATTGAAATTATTCTTAAATTGGGTTCACCTTTAAATACCCGGGTTAGATTAGAGTTATTTGTATTTATCAAGTGGTTGGTTAAATATAAAAATTTCACCATCCATTATAAAAACACCTCATCACCAACTCATTCCATTTATTATTGGGAAACTGGTCCCATAGTATCTAGTCAAAGCCACTATCACGAACGGAAAAGGAGCTGTACCAAGGTCCAGACCGAGTGGTTTCCCTAATGTTTGAAGCTAGGATTTTAGGGGCTTCAACATTTTTGGTGCTAGAAGGAGGGCCTAAGCTATGAATGGTAAGAAAATCCAAATCCACAGGCCATTCCAAGAGTGATTCACCCTCATCACCTTCTTCAACTTCTCCTTCATCTCAAATATCTAGGGAAGAAGTTGAAAAGAAAATTACTACACCCACTGCCAAAACACTAAATATATTAGAGGAATCATCTTTTGAATCTCCTGAGGTATAATCTCTAATTCATAAACTTGAAGGTTTTTCATTATCGCAAGAAGAATCCGAGCTATCCCAAGGCAGTGTGACTTCACAATATGTTCATTCCCAGCCTCTTACTAGACTGCAGAGTGAAATCTTGGCATTTCACCAACTGAAATTCCTCTTCCAAGTCAAAAAAGAGCTAGAAAAACACCCTCTAAGTTAGATAGTGATACTCTTTCATCAATATCTTCTACGTATTTCGTATCATTGCCATCTACTTCCCAACTTCAAATCACAATCCACAAAGGCACAATTTTTTCAACAACACCTATTCAAACAATTTCAACTGTTCCTCCAACTTCCTCTACCGTTAGTATAACAATGGCACAGCCTCAACAAAGACCATGGACCAATCTAGGAGTCGTTTCAATGCTTGAACCTTTGAGTTAATTACCAGCTAATCCTGAGAAATGGTTACCAAAATTTAGTCCTGATACTAGCATATTAGCTGAAGAATGCATTAACAACTTCATGTTGTCTTTAAATTTAAATGGAGTAACACAAGAAGATGTTGTGGTCAGACTATTTCCATATAATTTGCAAGGAGCGATGGGATCTTGGTATTTTTCATTACCATCGGGATCCATTACTAGCTGGGATAATTTTCAAGAACAATTCCTAACCAAGTTCGGAGATGATAGGTCAATAGCAACTTTGATTAATGATCTCTCTAATTTGAAATCGGAATCTAAAGAACTCATCAAAGACTTCAACTCCCAATTTAACAAGCTATTGAATAAAATTCCTGCAACATCCAAACCTAGTGAATAATTCCGAAGTGAATGGTATATATAAACTTTGCCTTCAAATATAGCCATCTTTGTAGATAGAGCTGCTAAACCTACACTAGCTGAAAATAGGAAGGAAGCAATCGCTGTAGAAAAATGAATCATTTCCTTAGAAAAAAATAATTCAAATGAAGAGAGAAAGTCTAAAAAGGTTAGTTTCAAAGATGATTCAAAGAAGAAAGCACCTAATATCCATATGATATGGAAGGATTACAAAAAGTTCTAAAAACTATGTCCAACGAAATGCTAGAAATTAAGAAACAGGTAGTTGAAAATTCCACTAAAAGGCCATTTAGGAATTTCAAAAGAAATCAGTCAAATGAATCTAAACCAACTAATGCAATATCTAATGCAGAGTCGGATTTAGAGGAAGAAGAAGAGGAAGATACACTTATATCATCAGAATAAAATGAAGAAGAAGAATTAGTTGAGTGCCATGGGATGTGGGATTTTATTTTTCCTAACTCCGATAATGAGAATGAACATGAATCACTTCTAGTCAATACAAGAAGTAAGAGTGCAGCAGAACCTGTGCATACATCCCTCAAAAAGAAAAAATCAACTCCTTCTACTAAAGATAAAGCTCCTGTAAAGAAAACTTCTCCTTCGCCTACTCAAAATCAACCATCACCTTCTAATCCTCCATCAACATCTAAAATGCTAATAGTATCCGACTCTATGGATTATAACATTATAGAGGATATGAAGAAGACCAGAGAAAATATTTCTTTACATGAACTCAGCAAGATCAAACATCAACAGAAGTTGTTGTTAAAAGAATTGAATGCAGTGCATGCTTCTCCTCTTCCAGATGGATTAATATCCAAAGCAACCAAAGGATTAGGTAAGCCACCTGATAAAGTAGATGCTACCGACACTGTTTTGATCAGAGATAGATCTAATTCATAGACAAATATTTTTCTTTTAACTTACGAGATCTGTAATAGGAATTTACATAACTGCTTGATAGATTCAAGAGCATCATCAAACATAATTCCAGCCTCAGTGTGCTCTAAATTAAACATTGAACCCCAGAAATCTGCAGTTCATATTGTCCAATTAGATTGAACTAAAGTGCAAGTTTTAGGAGAGATTAATTCAAACGCTATTAGGATAGTAGCCAATCCTATAATAGTTCAGATAATTGATATATTGATTGCTGACATCCCTGAGTTTTATAATTTTATCTTAAGCAGGGATTGGTCTGAAAAACTCCATGGTTATATTTCTATTAATTGGTCTCATATGTGGCTTCCCTATAAAGGGAAACCAAATCAGATTAAGATTGATAGGGAGAAACATATGACCCATATAGTAACAGAATTTGAACAAGAAAATCAACTTGTAGCTTTCAATAATAACATTCTCGGAAATTATTCAGTTGAATCATTCTTTGGAAATTTTAATGCCCAATAATCACCCTTTTCTGTAAATAGCTTCATTTCACAAGTTGAAAATTTTTCTCATACCAATATGCCAAAATGTGTTAATATTGCTGATCAATCTGTAAATAAATCTGTAGATAAATCTTTATTTTGGTCTTTTTACTTTGATGGATCTAAGTCCAATGATGGTGCAGAAGTAGGATGTATTTTAGTTAGTCCGAAAGGGGAAAAAACTATGTTGTCACACAGACTAGAATTTGAGTGTACAAATAACACTGCAGAATCTGAAGCCTTGATTCAAGGACTTTATAAAGAAATAGGGTTGAAGGTCAAAAATCTGAAGGTATATGGTGATTCTAAAATTGTCATCAGGCAAGTAAGAAATACTATTTATTGTCTTTCAGGTCTTCTTAAACATTACCAAACCCTTGTTCAAAGTCTTACAATTCATTTTCAAGCATTCATTATTTCCCCTATTTCTAGATCTCAGAATTCAGTAGCTGATTTATTAGCTAATGTTGCTTCTAAGCTCCTTCCAGCTGAGGATTATATTCCAGATAGGTTTTCATTTGAATTGATATTTAGACCATCTGTCTCTGACAATGTTACCAATTGGCGAGTGTTTAATCATAATGAAGACATCCTAAACTTCTTAACTTCGAAGAAATCTTATGATGATCAAATAGTTTATGAAAGTGATCATGATCTTCAAATAAAATTAAAAAAACAATGAAAATTCTATTTTGAAATATGTGGTTAAGCTTGAAGATCTTTATGATATCAAAGATAGATTCAAAAAGGTTACTAATGCCAAAATTCAAAGTTATGCTTTAAAGTTTGAGTTAATAAATCTCAGTACTGAATCTAAACCAGAAAATGTCAATCTAGGTCTCGGGTTAAAACCAGAAGAGAGATTTTATTTCATCAGAATTCTAAATAAATACAAAAATGTTTTTTCTTGGAATTACGAAGATTTAAGAACTTATGATACTTCTATCATTCAACATACAATTCCAATGATCTCCGATTTAAAACCGGTACAACAAAAGTTAAGGAAAATTCATCCCAACTTGGAAAATCAAATTAAAATAGATTTGAATAAACTCTTGAAAGCTAAAATTATTTTCCCTATTAGACATTCAAATTGGGTTTCAAATCTGGTACCTGTTAGGAAGAAGAATGGAGACATTAGGATTTGTATAGATTTTAGAAATCTCAATAAGGCATCTCAAAAGGATAATTTCCCACTACCTACAATGGAACAAATACTTCAAGCAGTAGCTAGTTCTGAATTAATGTCTTTTCTTGATGGTTTTTCAGGATATAATCAGGTACTTGTGCATCTCGATGATAGACTAAAAACTACATTCAGAACCAAATGGGGAACATATGCCTACCAAAAAATGCCTTTTGGTTTGATAAATGCTGGGGCTACTTTCCAAAGATCCATGGATATAACTTTCAAAGGTTTGATTAATAGGTCATTTTTTGTCTATCTAGATGACATAACTGTATTTTCAAATAAAAGAGCTAACCATTTACATGATTTAAAACGGATATTTGAACGATGTAAAAGGTATGGTATTTATTTAAATCCAAAAAAATCATTCTTTGCTCTTAATGAAGGGAAACTCTAAGGATTTTTGTATCTAAATATGACATATATATTGATCCTGACACAATAAAAGAGATTTCTAATATCCCTTTGCTGCATAACAAGAAATCCATGTAGTCATTTTTAGTGCAGATAAATTTTGTAAAAATATTTGTTCCTGATTTTTCTCATATAGTTTTACCTTTGAAAATGATGATTAAGAAGAATTTAGTTTTCAAATGGGGACATAAAGAAAAATAAGCCTTTGATTCAATAAAACATGCAATTATTAATGCTCCAGCATTAAATACTCCTAATTTTTCTAATCATTTTATTTTGTATACTCTAGCCACTTAAAAATCTTATGCAACGGTTTTAACACAACTCAATGATTGACAAATTGAAGCACCTATCTCCTTCTTTAGTTCAAATCTGCAAGGAGCCGAAATTAACTACTAAGAAGTAGAAAAACAAGCTTTTTCTGTGTTTAAATCTATTAAACACTTTAGGCCATTTCTCCTAAAAACACATACAAAAGTCATTTTCATGTTTTCTGCAATGAGACAATTACTAGTACAAAGGGAAGTAGGATAAAAAAGAGCCAATTGGGTAACAACCCTACAAGAATATAATATTGAAATTAAACGAGCTAAAATTGTTAGAGGACAAGGTTTCTGTAGGTTATTAGCAGGAGCTTCCAATATTCCTGAACATCAAGATCAAGATAATACTTTTCAAGTGAATGAGATAAGTATCATAAATTCTGAATCTCAGTATGCTGATCTGATCATTTACTTAAAAAATGGGTATGTTCGTCTTAATATCAACTATAAAAATAAGCATGCTTTAAGATTAAAAGCTAAAAATTTTGAAATCATTGATGATGTGTTATTTAGAATAAATTATGATTCCATTTTTCTAAGATGTCTAGAGAAAATTGAAGCACACAAGGTTTTGCAAGAATTACATGATGGACCAGCAGGTGGACATTTTGGAGGAGATACTACAACTCACAAGATAATTCATGTTGGATATTATTGGCCTACTTTGTTTAAAGATGCCCATGACTTGTAAGGAAATGTGAGACCTTCCAAACTGCTAGTGGGAGACAACAAAAACCAACTTTTCCTTTACAACCAATAAAATTTGAGCAACCATTTGAACAATGGGGACTTGATACTATTGGAGAAATCGTTCCACATTCTTCCAAGCAACACAGACACATCCTTACAGCAACGGATTAATTCACAAAACGGGTAGAGAAATTCATTTAAAGGTAGCCAATTCTAATGCAATCATTGAATTCATTGATCAATTCATCATTACCAGATTTGGTGTACCTAATACCCTTGTTTTGATAATGCATCTTATTTTTCTGGAAATAGTATAATGGAATTTTCTCTCAAAAGAGGTTTCAAATTAAAATATTCTGCAAATTATTACCCCCAACGTAATGGTTTGGCAGAATCAACTAATAAAAATCTCATTACAATCATCAAAAGAACGGTAGATCAAAATCAAAAGAATTGGCATAAGTATTTGATTTTTGCACTATAGGCTGAACGTATAACTCAAAAATCTTCAATCGGTAATTCACGTTTCAATCTTGTGTGTGGGAAAGAAGTCGTAATACCTTCAAACCTAGCATTCCCATCTCTAGCCCTCATACAATTTATTGAAGAAAATCCTTCATCTTCTGTCCAACTAAGATTTGATCAAATCCTCAAATTAGATGAAGAAAGGGAAAAAGCAAAATCACTCATGCTAAACATCAACAACTTATAAAATCTTATTTTGATGCAAATTCTACTGGATCTAAAACATTACAAATGAGTGATTTTTTTTTGAAATGGGAAAAAAAACATGAAGATAAAGGAAAACATACAAAATTTCAAAATATGTGGCTCGGACCATTCCAAATCATTGAAAAGATAGGCTCATCAACATTCACATTACAAGATCTAACAGGAAAAAGAGATTCTCTTCCTGTGAATGGGCTTATTTTGAAAAATTTATTTTCCTAAGAAGGCAACCCCTTCTTACCTGTATATATTCATTATGCAAATTTGTTTGTTTTACAAATAATGTTTTGAATAGTCTTCCATTGACCTTTTACTATTGAAAAAATTCTTTAAGAAAATACTGTGAATACTTGTTTATGTAGATAGAAATTTTTAAGGAAGTGATTACACGTTTTGGAAAGTTAAAATAAAATTTAAAACTTTGAAAACTTATTTTAATATTTGAAAAATCTTCCAAAACTTTGAAAATATTGTAAATCATTCGAAAGTTTATAAAGTAGAGAGAGGTTATTTATAAAAAGTAAAGACTTTTTTCAAATTTTGGCACTTAAAACTCTAAAAGGTCATCCATTGAATCTTAAGGAGAGAATCATTCACCCCATCCACTAAGGTTATGATTTTTTTAGAATGTAATTCTAAAAAAATATGTGTCTAATATAAAAGATACGATGTCTCATCATGAGCCTGATTGCCATGATCATAGGGAAGTAATCAAACTGACATTACCACTACCGCATACCAAAACAGGGTAATGGCTTATAATCATAAGACAAGGGGTCTCATCATGAGCCAACTTGTTCAGTTTAGTTATGACTAGTGAATGACATTGTTATCAGCTGGCTCCCAAACCAGGACAATGGATTTTAAGTTAAAAGAATAAAAGAAACAAAAGATAGAATATCTTTATGAATTTATCTTTTAAAAATTTATACTCTTAGATGGATGGGATAATGGACGATTAATGGTTAAAAGGTAACCTTGTCGAGACTATAGACGTTTGCGGGTAGCAGAGGCACCACCTATGACAAAAGAGTAAATTACAAAGCCAAATTGGAGAAGCCCCCTACTTTATCTTTATCAGCCAATCAAAGCTTGATGAAAACAAAAATGCTTTTATTTTAAGAGATTAAAAATAATTTGTAAATAATTCTTAATTTCATTCAGAGTTAGATTTTATTTAAATTTTTCTGAGATAGTTTTCCTTGTCCTCAAATCTTTCTACTTACAAAAAATTTATTGTTCACTTTATTTTTTCAGAGATAACTGTTTCTCCCAGTGAATCGCCAATTGTTGTACTATACAACAACCCTCCCCATTTCAACAAATTTATTTTTTAAAATTTTTATAAGAAATGGGTCCTCTCTTTTTTGCTCTCTTTCTTTTTAGATTCAATAATTTTTCCTAGCTTCGCTTATTGCAAAGATTAAAAAAGAACTTTGTATATATGTAAATATTAAAAGGAAATCAAATGAAACATAAAACAAAGAAAAGCCTAAACATAAGCCTTTATCGCATTTCACAAAGTATGAAAGGAAAAGCTCAATATGTCATTTGCCCAAAAGTTCTAATGCGATAAAATGAATCGCTAAATCACATATCACATAGGAATAAATTAAAAAGCTTTCTATATCATTATGATCCGATAGATCGGATCGCAAAAGCGCATATCACATTAAACATAAGGTTAATTCTTCCCTTTGAAAAGTTTCGATGCGATGACATCTTATCGCAATCTCAAATCGACAAAATTATATCACAATTGGTCCCTTTTGAAAAACTCCAATGCGATAAGTCCAACTGCAATCGCAAATCGGCAGAAAACTTAATACATCCTTATGCGTTCGTTTCAAAAGCTTTTATGTGATAAATTAAAATCAAATGCTCATCGCTCCAAACCACATTACTCATCGGTGATCGCAATTGGAAGCTTCAAACGGTAATATTTAAACCGAGACTTTGAGATTGTCGATTCCCTATGTACGATCATCATTGATCGGAAATCAGATAAGTCATGAAATTAACTCAAATGTGAATGCACGATGTGAATTTCCATAATGGCATTTAATTTTTAAGATGGAAATCATTAAGTCATATTCATGAACGAAATCCTTTGGAGATTATTTTTTTTTCAATAATATAACATTCCTTTAAATGATTTCCTTTTACATGATGTTTTTTATTCTTCGTCATTTTCCTTCCGATTCTAAGAAATTTTTTCATCATTTCCCACTTATCTACAGATCTGTAGAATAGTTATTCTACTTATTTGTAGACCTGTTAAAACACTTCCAATCAGAGAAAATGTCCAAGAAGCTTAAGAAAACAAAGGTTACCACCATCCTGAAGGAAAAGCAGGCCAAATTTAAGTTAATAACTGATACTACATGCCTTGGTATTGGAAAGAATTCTTGGGAAGGGGTTTATAATATGCTTTAAGCAGAAAATCCCACTGTGACAGAAGAAAAGCGACAGTGCCAAATGAGGACTCAGAATCAGATTATCCCCTCAAAGAACTGGCAAACTCGTATCTTCATAGAGTAGTGGCTCAAGAAAATGTACTTCCGTACTATGATTTAGTACGATGGGTAATAGAGGGCATAAAAATCACAGACAGAGCATTTTTCATAGCTGATGGGAAGATGTTCGGATCCTTTAAATCATAGAATATCAGGGCAATGTATCATCTACTAGAGCCTCAGAAGATCTAAAACAAAGAATTTCTAGAGGATTTTGCTTCAAAAAATGAAATAGAGTCAGACCCTATTAGAGAATGGAGGCAAGCTCCAGAGAAACACAAGCATGACTCCTTAGGTATGTACTCTGTAGAATCTCTAACACCTCCCTATTGCTACGCTGCTGCCATGATATGCAGACTGTTTGGGTTTTCCAATTCTGCAAGGTTTTCTATTGAAATGGTACCTCTGATTGATACCGCCGTGAATTCTTCTATTATGGATTGGTCAGTCATCCTATCCGATAAGATAGAAAATAAAATTCTTGATTATAGAAGGAATAGGCGTATGTCTACCGAAACTACACCCCCATTTCATTTGTGTGCTTAAATTATAGATGCCATATGCTTCAATTCTGAATTTTCCATTTTTGGATGGAAATGGACTCCTCAGGACCCCACTCCTATCCATAATTATCTTAAATAATTGTGGAAATCCCATTACATAAATCATGTATATAATATTTTCCATGGATTTATGCTGCCCATTCATCAAGCCATTTTTAACAAACCTTCTCCGCGGCTATCAGATAAGGCCAACGTTGACTTAAACCTAATTGGAAACTGGTTTGGAGATGAGAATTTCACTTACATCCGAATATTCAGAAGTTTAACCAACCCTCATGTTTTGCCTCTATACATTCTTGATAAATTAGTAGCTTAGGAAATTTCCTATTAGATTACAGAGAATGGTTTGTCCAGGAATCTTAAGGCCTCCAAGAAACAAATGTGGCATACATTTCCTCTCAAAAGTGGATCTTACACTCTCAATTATTTCAAGGTTGCAGAGAAAGAGGCCTTGAAAATTAAACAACTCAAACTATCATTCATCGCCCCAAGGCAATATGACTCGAAGAAAATCGCCCTTCATGTTACATATATGGTACAAATTTCCAATTTTGAACGTGAAGATGATAGTTTCGATGAATTATTTGTCTCAGCTGAAGGTTTTGCACAGGTTCAACAAAAAGCAAGTTCAAAACTGGAAACAAGCGATATGGAGAAATTCACGCTTTACAAGAACAAGAGGTTACTAACAATCCCTCTTGACCAGCGACAAACGACTCCTCTACTATCCCATGAAGAACAAAAAGAAGAAAAGGGAAAAAAGAGTGATACTCAAACTGAACAAGTAAACACAGGAAAGAAGGCTGACAACTCCTCTGATATTGATATACATGTTAATTCAAAAGAAGGTGAACAGTTTGATCAGTAGATCCAAGGACATAATGATTTTCAGAAGCTAAATACAACACAGACATATATCATCATAGTTAAAGAGACAGTCAATAATACCAACAATCCAGATGTTGAAATTATTCCTGAGAATCCATCTAAGGATATTGTGTTAAAAGTTGAAGATATACCACCCTTGGACATTTCCTACAGTCCAAAGCATAGAGCTATGGTTGAGAGGCAAAGAGAGAAAAGAAAATTGGACCACAATCTATTATCATCTTCCCAAGGTGAATTGATGGATGTTGTTTGGAAAAACTCGAATATTTATCCTTCAGAGGATTTAACAAAACTATCTCAGTATTCAGGAGCCTATACAACAACAACCATAAATAAAGCTTCTGAGGTAAATTTGTTAATAAAGGAAAAAGATGTTAGGTCCCTATATTACTAGTATAGTCCCTTATTGTTGTTAGTGTAACCCCCTTATTGTTATTATTGTACCCTTGTAACCCCCATATTGTTATTATTGTGCCCTTAAATTATTATTGTAAGGTCGGCTAGGATTACATTGTGGCCCCACTAGGATTACATTATGGCCCCATGGACTCCTATATATAGAAAGGAGGTTTTGTAAATTGTATCATCGAAGAATTGTTCATTTATGTAATGTATTGGAGGTTTCCCCCTCGAAGTGGCTCATTTCTAAGGCGTTGATATCTCTTTTTTTCTATTTTTGGAGCTGGTTACACAACATTTGGTATCAGAGCTTTGGATTCTAGGGTTTCGCTGCTCCAAACAGGTCATCGTGGCATTTTCGCTATAAATTTTTTTCTACGAAGGTTCAGAAGCTACAATTTTTAGGGTGCGAAGAAGAAATCCTGAGGAAGATTTTCTAAAACTTTCAGAGCTTGGTTCGCAATATTTTAGGAGATATGGTCTGTGGAAGTTAGTGTGTTTCGGGCTTCGAATTGCATCTCAAAGAGGTGATCGTGGGAAAAGTTCAATAACTCTCTCTCTGGGTAGTGGATTTGACTGCCATAAAAAGTGGTCACAATTAAATGGAATCTAGTTTCTTGGCTATCAATTTTAGAGACAAAGGACAAAACAGTGACACGTGGAAAGTCGTACAATTCTCTCTACTGAACCAGTCCAAAATTAGGTCATTGTGGGAGATTGAACACAACTTTGTCTTGGAGAATCCAAATCAGGTCAGACCTGTGGCATTCGAAAGATAATTTATAGGGCTACGTTGGTACTAAAATTCAAATATTGAAGTGCTGAAATCACAGAGATAATCCAATTTCAATATCGAGCTCCTCAAAAGCAAGAAAAAGAAAT
>JAXQQM020077629.1:0-14035 GCA_034641835.2 Pinus albicaulis
TCATCATGGGCAATGAAAACTTCCCATGGGATGCCTTGTTGTTCTAGATGGTGTGAGACAATCACTTTGATGAGGGAATGATGAAAAATGCTTGACATATGTTGGGATGGAGGCCTCTTTTGCATGATGGAAGAAATTTTCTAAATACTTTTACAAAGGTAGTAGGGAAAATATAGCAGCTTGGTTTTGGTGAAATGCATGAGGAGTATTATGTGGTTGGAATAGACTCTGGAGAACCTACCCTCACAGGTGAAGTATTTCATAATGATCTTCATTATAAGAGCATATATGTCCAATAGATGAGAGAAGGGGAACATGGTTTTTCAATCATCTTGACAACTCGGTTTCAAGAATGGGTGACAGTGGCTTAGGTCTAGATGCATTTGTTTGAACCACCTTTCTCCTATGCAAGGTATTCCAGTGGCCATAGAGATGGCTTTGGTGGTTAGCTAAAATTTCACCCCAGCTAGGTGTACTTGGTGGTTATGAAGGTTTAGGGAAAAAATCTTGGTCAACTGAGGTTGACTCTAGATCTTTTGTACTTTTTTACAGAATTCATAGCATCCTAATTCTTGAAAACAAGAAAATATAGTAGAACAGGCTATCAGCCTTTCAGTGCTTGTAGGCTCAAACCTATTTGGCTTCCCACCCTTCCTCTGCTTCCCTTTAGGCCTTTGGTTTGCCTCACCACTATCAACATTCTCTTCTACAGACATTTTGTTTTCTACCCCTGCATCAAGTTCTCTTGAAAATAATTGACACTGCTTGTGGAATGATGTGAAAAGGGTAGAGGAGATGGTGAGGTTGCAATGATGTTAATGGTTCACCAATGTGGAGAAAAAATATTCTTTTTAGGGTCTTATTTCCTTCTCTAAGCTCAACCTCCAATTTTATTTATAATTATACCCTTAGAAAAACAAGAATATGAGGGAAAAGCTCAAATACCTCTCAAATTATCTCCACAAATTAAAAAAATTGGCTCAAAACACCATGTAGGCAGGTTGGGCACCTCCTGAACAAAAATTCGTGCAACTCCTGAATGTGCCTGGGCAGAGGCTACACTCTATTGGCAGGAGCACAACACATTGCCTCTCTGGCAATCCTGAACGTGCCTGGGCAGAGGTTGCACGCTGTTGACAGAAGCACAGTACACTGCCTCTCGGGAAATCCTGAACGTGCCTGAGCAGAGGCTACACAATGTTGGCAGGAGGGCAACACGATGCTGGGCCTTGGGTGGAGGCTTTACGGTATATCCTTTCTACAGGTGTCTGGCGAAGCGGTCGGGCCTAGGCAGAGGTAGTAGGGTAACCCTTCTATAGGCACACAATAACTGGTGTCAGGCCTCAGGCGGAGGCTGCACGGTTGGGTGTGCAGCACACTGTGTCGGGCCTCAGGCAGAGGCTGCACAGTTGGGTGCGGAGCACACTGTGTCAAGCCCGGGCAGAGGTTGCACGATGACCCTTTCTACAGGCGTGCGGCGCCTCTGTAGAGGAACATAGCACTGAATAGAGAAAATCACATGGAGACGATACAGGAGCGCAGTGAAATTTCTCAGGAGCACAGCGCGATAATTCCTTCGCCCGAGAACTTGGACAAAAACCCTATTTTCAGCCCTTGGGGCTTTTTTCCCTTAATTTTGCATAGGAAAATTATTTGAATGATAATTCTGTCCCTTATACCCTTTCGAAAATATTTGAAGATAAAACCCACTTTACTAAGGTTATTTTTGACCTTTTTCCTTTTTGCTAATACTCTCTTTTCCTTTTGCAGGTGGTGTTTATAAGGAGCAGTTCCTTTTTTATCCTTTTATTTCTTTTGGAGTTGGCACCCTTTTTTCAAAAACCCTTGGCAGACTAGCGATTCTGCTTGTTTTCTTCATTTTCACATGTTGAACCTATGCATCTCTCTTTGTCTACTTGATGGATGTTGACTTTATTCATGAGTTCTATGTCCCTTCGTACTGATACCCTTTTCATCATTTTCATCTTTTTCAACTTTTTAGAAGGCTGCTTTCAAAGTCCTCTGAAAAAAACCTCTTGGAATTTTGATGGAGTTTTATGACCCTTTGTTGTAGTGAAATAATGTTGTCTTTAACAAACTCCTGAAACTATTCTCTGATATCATCTTCTACTCCCTGCCTGTAGTCAACCAAGAAGACTTTTCATTCTGACTTTTTTTTTATTGAATCTTTGGTTGGTGCATAGTTGTGTTTATGTGCTACTGTCTTCAGGAACACATGCATGGGATTTTTTATGGGAAACACCTTACAACAATTTTTTATGAGATCAATATCCTCCTTGTGAACTTAGGCCTTTTGTATCCTTTCTCCTACTGTGGAAAGTCATTTATGGGTTTAGGCCTCTTACTTTGCATCTATTCTGCTGATAAATATAATAGAGCATTCCTGCAGAAATACTTTTATCACAGGTAAATTGTTCTTTATGCAGACTTAATGCTTGATCAAGGAGATACCTTGGGAGGCTTTTGATGTCTTTGAATAATGATAAGTTTCAGCCTTGTTTGCACTTGACTTCACCTTTGAATATATGTAGAAAAAGTGAATTTGGAACCATGACAATGCATAAACTAGGAGACCCTATATGACTTATTGGGATGTCCTTCAGAACAGGTTTTTGAATAAAAATCTTGAATCAGGGTTTGGAGGTGAAGACAGGGTTTAGACACACTTTTATGCACTGACATCCTAGACAACTGAACAAATTTTATTTACCTAAAGATCTTAGAAAGGGAGTTTAAAATCACCATTGCTTGAGGCACTTGGTGAGTGAAGGAAAAAGTTTGGGTTACTTAGCAAACCAAGGTGTGGAAATAGAGGGCTTAGGCAAATAGAGACAAAGTGTTATAGGTAGAGGTGGCAAGGATAGTGAGAGTTAGGGACAACAATCTATGATTTGGTCTTCTTAGAGTGATAGGATGGCCATGCCTTGACAGAGTAGTAGGATAGTGAAAAACTTATCCTACGGATAATGAAGGCAATGAGATTTCTAGAACTCATAAGACTTTTATGAGTTTTGTTTCTAGAAATCTTGGACAATAATTTAGTCATCTAAATAGGTAAAATTTACTGATGACTAACACCACCTTTGGAGTAGCTTCTACTTAAATTTGAAGTGGCGTTAAACTTGACCGAGTCAAAAAACTTGGCAGAAGGGTCTTATAACTTGGCGCAAAATCATATGGTGGAGTCGGGACTCAAACCCCTGACCTCCCGCCTACAAACCGCCCTCGATATTGTCTCCACTCTGGGGTAGTTCTTACCCATATAGACTTCCATGTCTATTTAAATTTCGATATCCAATCATTTGGGGGTCGGAGGGGGCCAGCCCCCTCCCCATGTGACTGAAAGTGTGCGACCAGGTGCCAACCCGTGATCCGACGGATTTTTATAATGAAGTTTAATTAACAGTTAAACATGCTTTATCCACGATAAACTGTCATTAGCACCTAAAACGTGCTTAACAATTAAGACCTAATTATCCACCCTTAAACACGTGTATATCCTAATTAATCCATCACTTAGAGTGGAGAAATTTTCGGAGGAAGCACCAAACCTAGCAGAATTTCCAAAATTAGAATTTTAACTGGTACTCTCTCCAGTTTTGGAGGAGAAATTGGGGCAAAGATGGTTTTTTTCACAACTTACTCAATTTTTGACCAAATGAAGCTCAATAAAAGTCATTCCTGGTTAATTGGCATGCTAGGAACACAATAGAGCAAGTTGCAAAGGCAAAAAAGGTCATCTATAGGTGTTTTAGTGCATTTGAATATTTTTGAAGGTCAGGGCCACCAGGTGTTGGGGTCATACTTCAAATTTAGCAAACAAATAATCATTTTTGGGAGATTAAGATGTTTTAAACTCATTGGAACAAGTTCTAAGAGGTTCTGAAGCTTTTAACAACAATTTCAGCAAACTTGAAGTTAATACAAAGGTCACACTATGAATATGGACCAAGGAGATGTAGCCTAAGAGGGGTGAACTCATTTATCAAAATTCTCTGTTTTAAGCTATGTTATGTGTGTTTGTTGTGTTTAATATTGCTTCTGTTCTCTCATTTAAATTATGTTTTCTAAGTTGATGAAAAACTCATAATTTCACCAAGTTAAATGAATTTTCAATCACATGCTCATAAAAAAAACTCTTGAAGGATAAGTAAAAAAAAGAAAATAAAATTTTATATCTGAAATGAAACTAGCACAACAATAACTAGCATCCATTTTTAGATCAATTTGGTATCAGAGCACAAGGTACTTTCTTGTTTTACTTGAAGGGTTTTGTTTAACAGTGCAAATTTATTGATTCTTACAAGGTTGAGATTGCTAGATCAGAAGGGAAACTATTGAGAGCTAGTCTAGAAGTTAGGACAAGAAGGAAGAAGTTTGAAGGCATCATCCTTACCCAAATGACCACTCAAGGCAACACTTGAAGCACAAGGGGAATTATTTGCATAAGAGGTTGAAGTGATTGAAGAGATACAAGCTGCAGAAATGAGCTTGAATCTACAGCCAAAATGTCATGGCATGAAGCTTTGTAAATTGTTTTGAAGCTCTTTAATTCATTACATTGTGATGGAAACTTCATTAAGTGGTGATTCTAAACCATCATCCTTTGCAAGACTCTTTGATAAAGAGATTAAGTAGGGCATATACATCACAAAAGATATGGTGCAACATCTGTATGAAGATATGTCGGAGAACACTAAACTTCAAGAGAAATTGGTTTCCATGAAGAAAGAGAAGCAAGAACTTCTTCAAAAGATGCATGAGATGGAGATTCAGCTCCATGATGCCAAAAATTCCTTAGCCAAGCATGTGCTTGAAGAAGAGTTAAATAATTCAATTTTGTCTTTAATTTCCTCTCAAGATAAATGTGTAGGTTCTTTTGAAAAACACATTAGAGGAATAGGGTCCAAATTGATTATCAAAATGGGCTATGAAGGTAAAGGATTAGGTAAACATGCACAAGGCATAGTTGAGCCAATTATTTTTGAGGAAAGGCCTAAGCATTTGGGTCTTGGCTATGGACAACTTTATGGAGAAAGATATAAAGCCATGAGGGCACTTGAAACAGTTCCAAGAAGGACTTTTGTTGCAGGTTCAAAACCTCAAACATGCAAAGTTTGTATTCCATATGAATGCAATTGTTTGAAACCTATGTTGTAGCAATATGCTTGTAGACATGTAGCTTATGGAAAACAAGAGAGTTGTGACATCTCTAAGGACATGAACATTTTTTTTGGTCTTCAAAAGAGAGTTAGAACCTCTTCAAGTTCATCTCCTCAAGAAGGTGATAAAGATGAACATTCAAAGCAACATTCAAGGTATAATTATTCCTATAATAATGTTTTTTATGATTATGTTTAGCATGAAAAATTTGCATGCATGAATGGGAGAAAAGGTTGTTTTTCATATTGTGGTTTGTATAACCATCAAGTTTCAAGATGATGGAACAGAATGATAGCATACAGGAAACAGTCAAAGCAAAGGCGACTTGAACAAAAAATGAAAAATATTTTCACTCATTGCCAGAAGAAGGGACATCTCATTGCCCAATGTTGAACACTGCATCCAACAACTCATCCAAATAATTTTAAGCAAGTGGATAAAAATACTGGTGAGAATGGAATAGGAGATTCAATGATCGATGTGAGTCAAGATGATTCACAAGAAGAGGATGTTCAGTAGGAAAAATCGCCATTGAAGTGGTTTGGTAATAAATGGTTCGATTTCTTGACCAAGTAAGGCATGCATTTACTTTGTACATAGATGAAAATTTTAGTCTTATGTATGCATAAATTTTTGTTGAAAGTATGAAAATTTGTAGCAAATTATTACAACTTGTATGATGCAAGATTTCAAGTGAATGTTGTTCAGTTGAAGGCATTTTATTTGTTGAAAAATTTCTCCAAGATGGTGTGAAATATGGGTATGTCACTCATTTATGATACAACAATTTATCATTCAGTTCATCTCTTATGATCAGTCATATGTTTTGGGTTTATGTACTTATTTGTACTTGAAGGGGAGAGTTGAAGAGTGTACATATGCATGAGATTTTGTATGTGTAAATAGAGGACTTGTGATAAGCTCATTGTAAATAGATACATGCATGAGTGTTGTCAATATGTATCTTGGAATGTCTACTTGTGTCGATTGTACTGCACATATTTTTATCGACTTGTGTCGATTGTGTCGCACACATTTCATATCTATTTATGTCGATTGTGTTGTACATATGTTTATTGACTGGTGTTGATTGTGTCACACATATTTCATATCGATTTATGTCGATTGTGTTTCACATTTCATGTCAACTTGTGTTGTTGATGTCACATGCTTCTTGTCGACTATGTTTGTCGATTATGTTGATCGACTTATGTTTTAGTCGATGGTGTTTTTCGATTGTGGGTCAATATTGGATACACAAATGTGCAAGAAGATTGCCATGTACTTGATGTTACAGGAGGTGACAGTCATTTCTTTGAAGGAGCAAAAAATATATGGTTGTCATTTCATTCTTGCATTATGTTTTCTTTTCAAGATTGATGGTGTGTTCTTGTGACAAGATGTCGCAGGAAGTTTGATGTCCATTCAGTGTGAAGTGGACGAGATGCAAAGTGATTTTCAACCTATTACAAATTATTTTGTCACCATGAAATTTTACTGTCTATATGGTTTCATCAATACCTATATAATGCTCCCTTAGAAGTATACAACCCTAAAGTTCCTAAACCAAGTCCTGGATTTGGAGAAAATATTGTAAAAATCATAAAAACACTTGTACTGCACTTTTTCTTAGCCTTACCTGTGGAGCTGACTGCACGTTTTCTTCATTAAAGGTGTGGACCCCTGTAAAAGGTAAATTGAAGGCAAAAGTAAATTCTAGAAGCCCAGCTGGTCGAATATTCTCCCAGCTGGAAACTTCTAGAAAGTGTTATCCATTCGAAGCCTTACTCCCTCCATTATCATGAACATTCATTCCTTCATTAAAGGAGCCTATTCCTTGGATTTTGGAACTTAATCCCTTGATAAGGGGACTCTATCCCTTCTATTTTGGAGCTGTAACCACATTCCTTATCCTATAAATTGAAGCTTTGGTTCAGTCTCAAGGGTAGATGCTCATATATGTAAAACTTCTCTATACATTTTGTATACACTTAGTACTTGCTTTGTACTTGGTAGCTACAATAGAGAAAGGAATTGCTGAAGAAACATACTCTTTTTGCTAGATGGTATCCATGTGAGAATGATTACACACTCATATTTAGGCTGGTTCAAAGAGTGGAGGGGCTTTTCAGAAAAAATGAAAACGCTTGTTCTAGACCCCAGAAGGACCTGTACGACATCAACTCGAATGCAGTTGTAAGACTCCTTATTTTATTTAAAGATAATACAATTGGATCTTGTTTTCTCAATAAGTTGTTTATGTGTTTACTTGAATGACTTATTTCTTAAACTCCTTGATCATTAAGATAGATTTGTGATTTTTGAATTAGTATATGTTGCAGGTGCTTTTGATTCTCTTCCATGTCTTTGTTTGCAGGTCTTAAGAGGTGACTTCTTGGAGCGATGAGGAAGAATAATTCAACTAGCATTGGATCACAAGTAGGTCCTTTCTTCATCATATAAAATTCTAAATCATATATAATCTAGAGAAAGAAATTTACATTTGTCCTATTTGTTTCTAGCTATTATTGTGATACTAGGGAGATATATATTGTCTGCAACAACGATTTATCCACCTAACATAGCCATTATAGAAAAAGCTGGTTTCTTATGTTGACACCAAGATTTTACTCATATTGCAATTTTAATTTGGATAAGAGGATTTCCAAGAAGAAGAATGCATGCCTTTGTTACAAGAGGAACTTCATTCTTAGTGGGAAGGCTAACAGTTTTCCAAGCACATAGAGATTGATGTCATATAGCTGGATATGTATCAGTCAATAGCAGCCAACAATGCTAAAGTGGGTCAGCAACAACCAGAGAGTAGTGGTTGAGAGACATAGCTAGTTGTGATGAAAGGCATATTAAGATAATTGTCAAGTAATACTTTTCAAGTAAAATCATTTGATATAACTTGAAAGAAGAAGAGTGTTGAAGCTCAAGAAGATAATTATCAACTTTTGTGGGTCCAAAAGCCCGTCAGTGGGAAGGTGTGATCAGAATTTGGATTAGGGCCTAAAATTAGCTAAAATTTCAAAGCACTCAAAATTGCGTCAAACCTGAACAATTGGATAGAGTTAATCGCTAGGATTCTGACGTAACTCATTTCATCAAAATCCGAGTTCGTATGACTGAGTTATCATCTATTGTTCGTTTTCCAAAACATGCAAAAAATGAGCAGAACAGGTACAGTGCTGATGTGGTAGGTACAGTCAGCATTGCAGGAATATTCTCCAAATTACAGTGAGTGACACTATGAAAAGTTTTGTCTTTAGATTCACCAGATGGGTTAAGTGAAGAGAAAAATTTCGCAATGACCTTCAATTCTTCCTAAGTTGGAATTTGAAATTTTTTTAAGGGTTGGAGTGAAACCCAACCAGAGGGCGCCATGTGTCCTCTCTGGTGGGCCACCTCCTAACCCTAAGGAGAATGAAAAGTTTTGATGTTTGATCGGACTAAGGTTCATGGAAGTTATTTATTTATTTATTTATAGATTTATATATTACAATATACATATTATATATTTTCAAACCTACAAACCGGCGGACTTTACCGTCTTTGGAGGAGCCTCTACTTAAAGTTCGAGCGGGGTTAAACTTGACTCAGTCAAAAAACTTGGTGGAAGGGTCTTATAACTTGACGCAAAATTATATGGCAGATTTGGGGTTCGAACCTTTGACCTCCTGCCTACAAACCGCGCTTGACACCGTCTTCATTCCGGGGTAGTTCTTACCCATATAGACTTCCACATCTATTTAAATTTCAATAGCCGACCATTTGGGGGTCGGAGGGGGCCAACACCCTCCCCATGTGACCAGAAGCATGTGACCAGGTTCCAACCTATGATCCGTGGATTTTTATAATGAAGTTTAATTAATAGTTAAACATGGTTTATCCACGATAAACTGTCATTAGTGCCTAAAACACACTTAACAATTAAGAACTGCTTATCTTCCCTTAAAAAAATTTAGTGCTGGATTAATTTAGCACTTATATTGGCAGAATTTTCAGAGGAAATGCCAATCTTGGCGGAATTTCCAAAATTATAATTTTAACTGGCAGTATCTCTAGTTTTGGAGGAGAAATTGGGGCAAAGTTGGTTTTGGTCATAACTCCACTCAATGTTCGACCAAATGGAGCTTAGTAAAAGTCATTCCTGGTTAATTGGCATGCTAGGAACTCAATGGAGTAGGTTGCAAAGGAGGAGAAGTTCATCTATAGGTGTTTTAGTAAATTTTAAGATTTTTGAAGGCCAGGGCCACCAGGTGTTGGGGTCATTGCCAGAGCATCCAGAGTCCAAATTCAGCAAAAAAACAGTCATTTTTGGTAGATTATGATGTTTTAAACTCATTGGAATAGGTTCCAAGAGGTTCTGAAGCTTGTAATATAAATTTTAGCACACTTGAAGCTAGTACAAAGTTCACACTATGAAGCTGGACCAAGGAGATGTAGGCCAGGAGGGGTGAACTCCTTTATCAAAATTTTGTGTTAAGCTATGTTATGTGTGTTTGTTTTGTTTAATATTTCTTCTATTCTGTCATTTAAATTATGATTTCTAAGCTTATGAAAAACTCATAATTTCACCAAGTTCAATGATTTTTCAATCACATGCTCATAAACAAACTCTTGAAGGATAAGTAAAAAGAAAATAAAATAAAAGTTTATATATGAAATGAAACTAGCACAAAAATAAATAGCATTCATTTTCATATCAAGGATGAATAAGTTATTCATATTTTATGATTATTCAAAGAACATGAAAGCCAATATAACTACCTTCAATCACAAAGGGAAAGAAAATATATGGTGGGAATATGTGAATAATTTCATAAGCATTAGAGAAGAAGAGATGATTTGGGATGATTTTGAGAGAATCTTCAAGAAGAAGTACCTATCCAAAATATACTATGATGACAAGACCAAGGAGTTATATGAGATGAAGATGGGTTCTATGCTAGATGATGAGTACATCATTGGGAAAAATAATTTTAGAGGGGGAGGGGGTGGGGAGGGTGAATCAATATTTATAGCTTACTGAAAAACTTTTACTTTTTCTTTACTAAATTCCATATGTGACTTTAATGAAACCAACTTGCATATACACACGGATATCCTTAAGAAAACATGCGTATGACTAGAGATCTTCTTATGCATATAATTCTTTACTTAGATTAGTGCATCATTCATTCATCAGATGTTTAGTAAGCAGTAAGCATGTGCAGTAAGAATAGAATAAATCATCACATATAAGCAACACACATGAACACTAGGATTTAAGGTGGAAACCAAATTCGGGAGAAAACCACCGCTATTGTCATATTTTTCTTCAATATTTATTATAAAGAAAACTTCTTAAAATCTTGTATTGGCACAGACTGATACCAGCATGTAGGCACCCACCTGCAGAAGGCTGCAACCTTCTCTCGTTCTCTAGCTACTACTGGAAGGGAGCTCCAACCACTGATCTCATTTACCAACTACCACTGGAAGGGAGCTTCAACCCCATTTGATCAGAACACCAGCTTCTACTGGAAGGAAGCTTATACTTCCCTCAGAATCACTACAGACCACATTTCATCAATTTTCATACTGGATCCAACAGCTTCCACACAACACAGCTTGTAGGCCTCTTTTCATCATATTTTCAGACTGGACCCACTCTACACATTTAAGCTCAAATAACATACATAAAACTGAAACTTATAACCCCATAAATTCATTCATTGAATCATCAATAAACCAACCAACCACTTATTTCTAGTCATAATCAACTAGCAGCATAATCAGTATTCAAACAACCCAGATCTGTATGAAGAAATCATTTACAGATAACAGTAATACAACAAAACAGATCAAAAATTTCCTTCTGGATACCTCATCAAAACCCTAGATTCCATACACACTTTTGTTGAAATGAACCTGCGTATATACATACTTTTGCTAAGGCAAACCTGCGTATAGATCTGCAACTACTTCAGGAATGCGTAGCTCTTCAGAATAAATAGTCAACTCATATCTTACCCTTCACTTCATAAAACATTCGCCAGATCACAGATCTAAACATTTCATAAATAGATCTAGAAAATACAGTCATTTCAGGTCTAGATATCTTGATCCATCATTTTATTCAAAGGTGCATTATTAATTCAGATCTATCACTAAAATGTAACTCATTCCATGTAGATATACTTTAGAGTGAATTATATATTCAATACCCAAACACATGCACACACTTGCACTATGATCTTCTTCTCCTTATAAATTTTTAGCCTTTATCAATACCATGAGCCAAAACCACACAACTTCCGATGGTATTCTTGGACGGAATCAAATAGACAATACAACACTCAATATTGTGAGCTAATACCATGGTAATGCCCTTTGGTACTATAATTTTAGAGCGCAAAAGACATACACGACTTTGCTTCTCCGTACTCATGTGTATACGCTACTTCCCTTCATAAAAAATGCATATATACTAATTCTGGATGTATACATGGGTTGCCTTCATAAAAGTAGCGTATACATTGCATCCATATGCGGGTTGCCTTTATCATTTCTCCGGAACTTACTGGAATTCCTTTCTCTGTCATATCTAAGTTGATTTGTAGATACATCATTTTTACATATTTAACAGATAGGTTGTTATCAAAAGGAAACTCATCAAGCATATATCCATCAAGGACAACTTCATCAAGTAGGTTTCCATCAAGGACAACACATTACATCATATTGCCAACATACACTAGCATATTCTTGGACCCATTGAGATAGGTGCCTTACCTCAAGGATGAGAAGGTGAAGATTCAAAGGTTCATCTACATGTTTCCATTAGCATTTAGATACCGGATTGAGTTCGATGATCCTTTCCATTGGAGAAATCCTATAGGAAATTGAAGCATTTCTATGAGCAATCGAAGTGAAAGTGTGAGCCTAAGCGTGATTGGAAATAGAATGAGAAGGCTAAAGTAAAATGACCTTAGAAGCAAGGAAGACCTTAGGATGCAGTTGAGAAATAAAATGGGGCTCCTTACAAGAATTTCAATGTAGTTGAGAAAGGACATGGGTCTCAACATAGAGAGAAACAGAATAAAGGTAGTGGTAGAGAACTATTGCGGTCTTGGATTTGTGGCAATGATCATCAAAAGAAGGAATTTCCCATTGTATCAAGGTGGCAAGACTCATATCTACAATGCCCAGGAGTCACATATAGTTGGGTATGTTGGTCAAATCATTCATTGGATCTATGAAACACTTGATAACAGGAAGGATTGATCCTGGATCTAAATATAGTTATGCGTGTCTGGACCTGGTAGATAAGTGCATGCAAAAATTGGTTGGTGAAGTTGGCTACAGGGACCAATATAAGAGTTCATAATTGGGTGATAGCTTGTGCATTTGAGTTGAATGGTATGCCTACATTAGTACATCTAAATGTGCTTCCTTTGGGTTCATATAGCATTGTTTTTGGTATGTAATGCTTGTTTACTCACAAGCCTAAGGTAGATAGTTATTAGAAAGTCATTGAGTGCCTCGATGATGATGGATAAAGGAGAATCTCACAAGGAAAGAAGAAGCCTACATCAGTGAGAATGGTTATAGCTATGAAAGCTAAGTGTATTTGCGAGAAGGGGTATGCATTGTTTTTAGTACATATTTCTAGTGACAAAGGGAAGAATCTGGGGGATGATGAAGTCTTGAAGAGGTACCCTGATTTGCCATAGTTTTAGGATGTGTTTCCGAAAGAGATATTAGATTTATTTCCTCATGGGGAAGTTGATTTCTCTATTGAGTTTGTACCAGGAGCAACACCAACATCAAAGGAATCTTACATGATGATAACTCCATAGTTGGTAGAACTGAAATTGAAGCTTATGGAAATGCTTGATAAGGGATACATAAGGCCAAGTGTATTTCCTTTGGGTGCACCAGTTTTGTTTGTAAATATGAAGGATGGTACTCTTAGATTGTGCATTGATTACAAGCAGATGAACAAGGTGATGATCAAGAACAAGTATCATTTACCTTAGATTGATGATTTGTTTGATCAACTAAAGGGAGAACCGGTGTTTTCAAATACTTATTTGAGATCAGGGTATCCTTGGGTGCACACCAAAGAAGAAGACATATACAATACTGAATTATATAGGAGGTATGGGAATTATGATTTTGTGGTGCTTCCTTTTGGTCTTACTAATTCTCCAGTCACATTCATTTATTTGATAAATAGTGTGTTGTGTCCTTATCTGGGCAATTTTTTGATAGTGTTTATTGATGATATATGGATATACTCCAAGAATGAGGAGAAGCATATAGAACACCTAGCAGCGGTGTTGATATTGTTGAGAGAGAATAAATTTCATTCCAAGCTCAACAATTGTATTTTCTTTCAGTCTCAGATACATTCCTTGGGACATGTTGTTTCTAAGGAAGGCACATCAATGGATATAGAAAAGAATAGAGTTATCATGGAGTGGCCAACTCCTAGGAATGTGGACGAGGTCAGATCATTCATGGGATTAGTAGGTTGGTACTAGAAGGTTATTATAGGAGGTTCATTGGGAACTTCTCAAGGATTAACTATCTTAATACATCTTTGCAGAGAAAAGGAAATAATCTTGAATGGATTGAGGAGTGTGAAGCTAGTTTCGAGTAGTTGAAGCATTTACTTAAAAATGCTCCAGTATTGGAGATTTCAGATACCGATAAGGAGTTTGTAGTCTATAAAAATTATTTCAATAAAGGACTTGGTGGGGTCCTGATGCCGAAAGGATAGGTGGTATATTATGAGTCAAGGAAGCTTAATGAAAATGAGCATAACTGTAGTATTCCTTTTTCAGGAATTTCTGCA
>JAXQQM020061804.1:0-49764 GCA_034641835.2 Pinus albicaulis
GCTGGTGCTGTCCTTAGGCGGCTTTCACATAAGAAGAAACTGTCATTTTCTTGCTTATGGTCCTGAAAAGGGATTTTTTTCCATTTCCAGGAAAACGCGCTTATCGAGCTCCAGTGCACGTAGAAGGCGCTCTTCTCGAAGGAAAAAGCACACATTCGGGCATTTATGACTAGTTCAATCTTGAATTGCTCCAAACCATAGAGATTCTTAATATTTTTGATTCCATATTGTATCCATGTCCTATAAATCCTTGGGCTCGACATTACTTGATGTCGTTTTCTACTGTACAATTTTCTAGTGTTAATATATATGTGTGTGTTTGTGTGTGTGTGTGTGTGTGTGTGTAGAGACATTCATAAGCCCCATTATACTAACCTTGGATTAGAACATAACCATAGTTCCCTTGAATAGATCTACAAAATACCATGGGCAAAAAATCATCATGCCCAAAACCATGTGCAAAAACCATGCACAAAACCATGGGGTAGGTCTGCCCACTATCTTTGGGTTTGTCCCCCATCATTGGGTTCACATAAAAATGAAATTATGAGATGTTGGCCCTGACCTCGTGTAGGGGGATACCACCCCCTGCTAACCCCTACACAAGGGGGGCTCCCACCCCGTTGTGACCCCCCCCCGCACTGCGCCCAACACAACATACAACACATGCAACTAGTCGTGGAAAGAATATAACAAAAACCCAACAAATTAACATTATAACATAATTTGGGTCAATATATTTTAAACTTATTATTCCAAGGATCTTATATTTTGTATTATAAATGATAATGTTAGCTTATGATGAAATCTAGTGTACAAATCTAAACATTTTTCTATTTGTCATGGTTAAAGGCTTGCATGGTAAATATTTGAGTATTATGTGTGATTACGATTGTTTACAATTTTTTTTATAAATAATATTTATGTGCATTGATTTATTGCAAAGGATTAAAAACTACATAAAACTCTAGTGGCAAGGATTACAATATTATTAGAAAGGGCCCTTTGGTAAGAATTTATTGTCTATCTCAAATCTCTGCAACCACTATTTTCATTTACATTCCAATAGAGTTGGAAAAATATATACCTACTTCAAAAATGGTATCTCTATCTTTTGCAATAGAGAAAACAATGGTGGAGAAAACTTTTGATCCTAGCTTGAGGTTGACAACTCCTTTGAGCTTCTAGTGGGTCCTAACCCACCATTTTGACACTACTTCATAAGGTCATATGCTTACAAATTTGTAGATGATGGCATGGTCCGACATGTATTTTATTTTAGATCCAACACGTCTTAAGGTGTTTGCATGGTTTAGAGTGTCACATGTATTGTTTAGACATGTTCCCACTTTTTCCATGATGTTAAAACCCAAGTTTTGTGATTAGATAAACTCCTTATTAGCACAACAGATGTTATAAGGATCTTACCCTTTATAATTTTAATAAAATGAAAACATTACAATTTGAGAACTACCAATAGCATCCTTGAATGAGGAGAGAAGGGGAACAATCTCATTTCATGGATGACATGGTACCTCCTAATTTTATGGATTGGCCAACAAAAAAAATATACCAAGTACAAAGCCACAAAGAAAAAAACTTGATATTTCCAAAATTCCTTTAAAATGTATGTAAAATCACTCCACATATAACTTTAGGTAGTAAAATTAAGTAAAATGCAATTTTATAAATTTATTTATTAAAAAAATAAGAAAGGAAAAAAAAAACTCTTATAAGCATCAAGATACTTACTTTAATATACATTTCATATTCCAAAATTAATTTTTTGTATAAAAATTAACTATTTTAAATTATTATTATTAACTAAAAAAACTAATAATAAATTAAATATATAAAGAAAATTAAATCTCATACATAATTTTTTTTAAAATTAAATTAAAAATAAAATAATATCACTATTTTTAAAATAAATCTCAATTTAATAAAAAATATTATATAAAATTATGTAAAATTAAATTAAATCCTTACTAGTATATAATTAAATTGAAATCCTAAAAGCCCTATTTCAAAATAGTCCAATAAATATAATTAAAGAAAAAACAAATAAACCTAGAAAACTCAAATCTAAATAATAAGCTCTAAAATGTAATGACCCTTACCCCTAAGTCAAAACACTAAAACCTACAGGTATTCATTCTTGCCCACCATCTTCATTTGTTTGACCTCGACATATTCAACCTTGGAGTTCATCGTAGCCTATTCAACCTCTTTCTTTTTGGATTGTCCTATTTGGGTGCACTTAGCTTCCATTCAGACTTATTCCAACTCATGAGCTTTTTCTTCACTATTCACTGCCCTCTCTCATAGTATGTAGGCCATGGACAACCATTAGTTTAGGCACTTAGCTTCATTTGGGGCTTGTTCTGTAATATACCTAGCCAACCTACATGGAATATCTAATTTCATTAACATAAAAATATTATTAATCGTTTCCATCAAGAATCCATTCTTGGTAACCTTTCTTTTCATTGGTAAAGAGAGATCAACACCTTAGAAATTAGCGACTTTGAGGGGCAACCTCCAATACATTACATAAATGAAAAATTCTTGGATGACACAAATGACCAAAACCTCATTCTATATATAGGAGTCCATGGGGCCACAATATAATCCTAGCCGACCTAACAATAATAATGTAAGGGCACAATAATAACAATATTAGGGTTACAGGGGTACAACAATAATAATAAGGGGGCTACACTAATAACAATAAGGGAATAAACTAGTAATATAGGGACCTAACATGATCCTCTCCTTCAAAAAAGTGTTGTCCTCAACACTTGACTAGCTCTGGGTGTTTCTGTATAAAATTATCATCCTCACATGTAGAATCTTCGGTGGGTAAGTTCTTCAACTTGATGAGATACTCTGAAATTGATCGATTTCGTAGCTGTCAAGTTCTTGTTTTAGTGACCGCTTCAGGTTCCAATATGATATTTCCTTCCTCATCAAGTTTTGGCAATATTGTTTGAACTAGAAGATTTTCACCTATAACCTTCTTTAAGCATGAAACATAGAAAATTGGATGCACTCGTGAAGAAGCAGGAAGCTCCAATTTGTATGCCATAGTACTAATATTTTGCAACACCTTGTAAGGACCATAGTACTTTGGAGATAATTTATTATCCTTCTTAGCTTGTTTGAGGGACATTTGTTTATATGGTTGTAGCCGTAAAAATACCCAGTCTCCTACATCAAAACTTCTCTCACTGTGATGTTGATCTGCCTGTTGTTTCATTCGATTTTGTGCCAAATTTAGGTTATCTTTTAAGAGTTGGAGGAGTTGTTGATGCTCGATGTGATCTTCCACTACTTGAACCTTAGAATTTTCTCTTAAAGATGATGTGATGGATGGTGGATGATATCCATAAAGTGCCATAAATGGGGTCATTTTTGCTGCAGTATGGAAGGAAGTGTTATACCACCATTCAGCGAGAGGTAACCACTCGACCCATTGTGTTTGTTTATCAGATACAAAACAACGAAGATATCATTCCAAACATCTATTTACTATCTCAGTTTGACCATCAGATTGAGGATGATAAGATGAGCTATGAGCTAATTGAGTACCCAAACAAGAAAATAACTCCGTCCAAAAATTTCCAATAAAAATGGGATCTCTGTCGCTCACAATAACCCTTGGGCTTCCATGTAGATTTTGAATTCTATCCATAAATGTAGTAGCAACTGTACTTGCTTTAAATGGATGAGATAATGCACAAAAGTGTGCATACTTGGTAAGTCTATCAACTACCACCATGATGACACTCTTTCCTTTGGACTTAGGTAAACCTGTGATAAAATCCATTGAAATCTCCTCTCAACGTTGACTTGGAATGGATAAAGGTTGTAGAAGTCCCGGGGTCTTAATTGTTTCCACTTTATTCTGCTGGCAAACCAAACATTCCGCCACAAACTTTTGAATATCAGATTTAAGGCCATCCTAAAAAAATTCTTTCTTCACCCTGTGGTAAGTTTTTAAAAATCTCGAGTGTCCTCCTAAAGGAGAAGTGTGCAATTCAAAAAGAATATTTTGTTTTAGTTGGGAATTCTTGCAAATATATAAGCGATATTTGTACCATAAGGAATCATTTTTCCAACTAAATGTATCAGATGTACTAGGATCTTGTTGCAACTTTTGAATGAGTGTCCACACTTCTTCGCCCTTCTTCCATTCATCCCTTGCTTCGGTTATCCAATCTGGTTGGATAATAGAAATGGCACAAAGCAATGCTTCCACCTCTTCATTCTTTCTTGAGAGTGCATCTGTAACAACATTTAGCTTCCCTTTTTTGTAGATTATTTCAAAGTCATAACCCAACATCTTTGTGACCCATTTTTGCTGCTCTTCTGAAGATAGTCTTTGTTCCAAAAAGTGTTTAAGACTATCATGATCAGTTTTTACCTTGAAGTGTCTTCCGATTAGGTAAGTTCGCCATTTCTTTAGTGCATGCAGTATTGCTAACATTTCCTTCTCATAAATAGGTTTCTGTAAATACTTTCCTTTGATTGGATGACTTTCAAAAGCAATGGGTCTTCCTTCCTACATTAAAACTGCACCAATTCCATTTCCTGAGGCATCACATTCTACAATAAAGGTTTTTGTGAAGTCTGGCGTAGCTAAGACCGGTGCTAGGCACATTGCCTCTTTAAGATGTTCAAAGGCCTTAGTTGCTTCAGGAGTCCATGAAAATGCATCTTTCTTCAATAATGTTGTTAGAGGTGCTGCTATTCTCCCATAATTTTTAAAAAACTTGAAATAATACCCTGTTAACCCAAGAAATCCTCGCAACTGCTTTATGGTTGTGGGGACTTTCCATTCCTTAATGGCTTTAATTTTGTTAGGGACTACCTTAACACCCTCGTGAGATACAATATGACCCAGATATTCCACCTCTTGTACTCCAAAGAAACATTTGGATGTTTTTGCATATAATTGTTTCTCCTGCAATAGTTTGAGCACCCTGTCAACATGTTGAAAATGATCCTTCCAAGACCTGCTGTAGATTAGTATATCATCAAAAAATACTAGCACAAATTTTCTAAGGGTGGGTTTGAAAATGGAATTCATCAACCTTTGAAATGTATAAGGTTCATTGGTAAGGCCAAAAGGCATGACCAAAAATTCATAATGACCCTCATGAGTTTGAAATGCTGTTTTCAGAATATCTTCAGTCTTCATTCTAATTTGATGATATCTTGAACGAATATGCAACTTGGTAAAATAAAATTCTCGATGTAAATGCTCCAATAATTCATCAGTCAAAGGAATGGGAAATTTATCTTTAATGGTGAGCTTATTGAGCTCCCTATAATCTGTACACATGCGCCATGATCCATCCTTATTGTGCACCAATACTGCTGGAGTAGAGAAATAAATTTGACTAGGTTGAATTATACCAGCCTCCAACATTTCTGCAATCATACGTTCAATTTCGCTCTTTTGGACATAAGGATATCTATAAGGCTTGATGTTTGGAGGAACACTTCCTGAAATCAAATGAATAGCATGATCATGATCATGAATAGGTGGGAGTCCTTTTGGGAGTTTCAAACACCTTGGAATGATTGTCCAAGAATTTTTGGAGATCTATAAAAATATATGATTTTGATGTTGGAACTTCTAGTGAGCATAATTGTGCAATTACGCCTCGTTGTTATTTCTTTAGAAGCTTTTTCATGACATTAGAGCTTATTATTTTTCCCGGCTTCCCTGCAATACCCTGTAATTCGACTTCTTTTCCTTTTGAAAAAAATCTCAAGAAAAGTTCTTGAAAATTAAAAGAAACCATCCCCAAAGATTGTAACCATTGTACTCCTAGAACAACATCAGCACCTCCCATTGGAATGGAAATAATTGGACTATTCAATACATATTCCCCCATGGTTAGCTTGATATTATGGCATTTTCTAGAGAAATTTATAGTTCCTCAATTTGCAACCATAACTTGACATTTTGGTGCTGGGTATAGGAAACAATTCAATTCCTTGGCTACCTACATTGAAAAAAATTATGGGTACTACCTGAATCAATCAACACTATTATCTTGAGAGTTTGAGGAGTGGTAATTCTCACCAATGCATTACACGATATGGTCAGACTCATTTCTTTCTCTTCTAGGGTTGGTTCCTGGTGTATATCCTCTTCTTTTGAAGATTATTGTTCATTTTCTTCTTCCTCTTCACAATCTATGTAAAATAATTTCTTCTTAGCACACTTATGGCCTTTAGTGTATTTGCTATCACAATTGTAGCAAATCCCTTTTTCTCCTTTTTCTTCCAAATGTTGTGGTGTAAACCTTGTATGTTGTGGAAGTCTAGGAGTAGGAATACTTCAATTTTTCTTGCCAACCTAAATGCCTTCTCCAATGAATCAGGTTCCCAAACGCGAACTTCATGTTGGATATTATCCTTTAAAGTCCATATGAAGACATCAATAATGTGTTCCTCTGGAATATAAATTACTCTTATATTCAATTTTTGGAACTCCTCAATGTGCTCCACCACTGAACCCTTTTGTTTGAGATTTATCAATTGGGTAAAGAAGGTGTTGCTTTTTGTATCCTCATAATGTGCTATCATTTCCTCCGTAAAAAATGACCAAGTGACAATTCTTTTATGGGAGAAAAGCCATAAATACCATACAGATGCATTTTTTTCTAAATTTAAAGTTGCAATGCATACCTTTTATGTGTTTTACACATTATCAAGATCAAAATATTGCTCCATATGTAGTATCCATGTTACACGATCCTTACCATAAAACTTCCTCATATCCATATTTGGAATATGGTGTTTCTTCCATCCAACATTAGATTTTATGAAATCATGATTAACATTATTTTGTTCTCATCATGAGTTTCCTCTACTAGCTTTTCGCCATTAGGAAACATTTCTTGTATCAACTTTTCCAAAACTTCGATGTCTACGTTTAGATAATTCTTTATGTTTTTCATTTTTTCATCGATATTAGCTTCCATGTCATCCATCTTAGCTTCCATGCCAACTTCCATGCCCTCCATATTAGCTTCCAAACCATTCATCTTAGCTTCCACTCCTTTCTTCAAACCATCCATATTAGTTTCCACGCCTTTCTTCAAAACTTCCATTTCATTTTTTTTTGCTCTTTCCGATAGGTGCACTTTTATAATTTTGACATCTCATGTTGTATTTCTTTGTCTTCATGAGTCATAGTAGAGTCTTCTGAAGGCTTAATGGGTGTTTTGAATTATTTTTAGGGGGGCATTTTAGAACCCAATACTGATATCTATTCTTCAATATGCCCTTGGAATAAATTCAAACTAATTTTTTCAAATGAGACTTATGTAATTCGGAAAAAAATACACACCTTTTTCTTGCTTTTGAGGAGCTCGATATTGAAACTAAATTATCTCTGTGGTTTTAGATCTTCAATATCTGAAATTTGGCCTTGAGGTAGCCCTCTGAGTCCTCTTTCAAATGCCACAGGTCTGACCTAATTTTGATTCTTCAAGAAAAAGCTATGTCTAATCTCCCACAATGACCTAATTATGGACTAGTTCAATAGAGTGAAATTTTACGACTTGCCACATGTCCCTCTTTCCTCCTTCGGCTTTGAAATTTATAGACAGGAAGATACAGTCTGTGCAATTTCTTCCACTCTTTACAAAATTCCAATCCGATTTTTAGAGAGAGAGTTATGAATATTTTCCCACGATCACCTCTTTGAGATGAAATTTGGGAGCTTGAAAAAGCCTTAACTTCCACAGCTCCTACCTCCCAAAATAATGTGAATCAATCTTTGAAATGTTTCCACGACATTCCTAGGGATTTCAGCTTTGCTCCGTGAAAATTTCAGCTTTTGAAATGATTTATAAAAATATTTATAGAGAAAATTCTGTGATGACCTATTTAGGTTAAATTCAGGAGCCTGTAAAAAGCCCTAACTTCCACAGATCATATCTCTGAAAATATTGTAAAAAAAGCTCTGAAATTTTGCGACGATGTTTCTTAGGATTTCAGTTTTACACTCTAAAACGTTCAACTTCTGAACCTTCGTAGAAAACAAGTTATAGAGAAAATTACACAATGACCTGTTTAGAACAGCGAAACCTTATAATCCAAAGCTATGATACCAAATGTTGTGAAACCAACTTCAAAAATAGAAGAAAAGATAGATCAACGCCTTAGAAATTAGCCACTTTGAGGGGGAAACCTCCAATACATTACATAAATGAACAATTCTTGGATGATACAAATGATCAAAACCTCCTTCTATATATAGGAGTCCATGGGGCCACAATATAATCCTAGCCAACCTAACAATAATAATGTAAGGGCACAATAATAACAATATTAGGGTTATAGGGGTACAAAAATAACAATAAGGGGGCTACAATAATAAAAATAAGGGTATAAAATAGTAATATAGGAACCTAACAATGGTTTGGTGAATGGTATGCAACTTACCTTATGCATGTAGGAATTTGAATGGCTAGGCATGGTTCATAATCATACACATGCATGAATAAAAGTACATATTTATGTACCTTTGATTAATGTATGTACAGAAAAGAGGAAAGTCTGAATAATTTGTATAATTTTTGTTTATGCACATGAAAATATGTTTGAAGCATCACTAATAAATATTTTTTATTGTTCTGATTGATATTTTATCTAATCATGACATCAAAGATAGAAGTTGCTGGAAATTATTGTGATGTATGTGAAAGATAGATTATGTTTAACATCATTGAAGACAAATAACTTACGGTCCATGCAGATTGAACGAACGCGAAATAAAGGATATTCCTCTGATGGAAACAACCAGATCGAAAAGACATAATGTTCTAGAATTTTGGGTAAATGATATTATGATTAATGTAATAGCTTCTAGCTAGTTATGGTGCATTTAAGATGATATTTCTTTGTAATATTTTATGAAAATAGTATAGGGATGGACTCCCTTATAGCCATTGAGGTAGGGGTAAGCACCTTCATGAGCATTTAATAGAATTAAATGTTTTCCAGTTTTTCCCTACGGGGTTTCCAGGGTATATCAATGTTCAATGATGTGTTTTCCTATTCTTGCATGACATGACATTTACATTATGAAGTATGTGATAACTAACCTAGTGAAAAGAATAATGAAAATGATGCAAGTTTACATCAGAAAGTTTATGTTAATATATTGCAACGATGGTTGTTATGTTATGTGACTGACTATTCAATCCACAAATTTTACTCTATGTAATGATGATGATTTTATCTAATGTTCGGTTAAGGAATATGGAATAGTGAATTCATATTATTACATGTTGGTAATTCTGTAATAAAATTCTAATTCTATGTAATTTTACAAGAGGTTTACTGGGGGATGTTACATGTTCCAACTGATGGGCACTTTCTCCAATGTTCTTTGTCCTCTCTCATGGTTTGCAAGCCATGGAAAACCACTGTTTTAACACACTAGTGTTATCCTCATTCCAATACAAATATTAATTAATTTTGTCTTGATATTAAGTTATGTATTTTTTTATTTTTAAAATTAATAAGGTTTAATCTTATATATATATATATATATATATATATATATATATATATATATATAATGTCTTTGAAAATTTTGGGTACTATAAACTTGTTCTTTATCTCAATATCTCCACTACAAAGAAAGTGGAACATAGAACTCACAAAGAAAGTATAACAAATATTTGAAATGTGAAATAAATTATTATGGGTTTTGAAAATTATGTGTCATATAAGTTTAAAACATGATATTTGAGAAGGAAAATGAAAACTAACACTAGCAGAAAAACCTTGTCCCAAATTATCGTCCACTTTTCCACCATTAATGTCATCTTCAGAATTCTTACCACATGGTATTTGCTAGAGGATGGAGCTTCCTCTTACAACAAATTTAGTTCATGGGACCATCTCCTAGGTTAATCAGTTAGTCCTTTTCCTGAAGAGGTTGAAAAAAATCTAGAATTGAATCAACATCAAGGATTCTCAAGGAAAATTTCAACCATCTAGAGACCTCTAGGAATTTTCCTTCCAAAATAAACCACATATCCAAAGTTTAGGTGCATTCTAATAGAATTGGGAATTACCTTCAATACATGAGATATCATACTTTAATTATAAAATTCTTTGGAATTTGGCCTTGAAAATATCCCTCACCTACTAGATTAGTGACAAATCAAAATGCAGTTGCAAAAAAACATGTTTTTCACCATTATATTTTCCAATTTGGAAGATCCCATGAGGATTTTTGAGTATGGCTCATACTTTTTCAAATCTACAAGATTCTATCTTAGGTTTTAGATGGAGATATTTATTCTAGAAAAATGGGATTCTACACCAAACCAAGTTTGGATCTACATGTATTGTTTATCGAGAGGATTCTAGGATGAATAAATATTAGCAGACAATAGAAATTATCTAGGTAATTTTGAAAAAGTCTAGAAAGCCACTAAAAAAGAAAGATATATATATTATGCCCACATATGTGTATATATTAATATCTCAGAGTCCCTTCCCAAGTTAATTGATATCTACTATTAAGACTATCTATGGAAATAAAATTTGGACTATGAACACTTTTTTTCCACTGTTTTAGATGTCATGAATACAAATATCTCTACAAAAATTTCCCCATGTTGGTTCGTAAGACAAATCTAGCTCAAGTTGGAGTTGTAGATCCAAATGACTTCTCTAGATAGACTGATGGCCAATGTGGATCCAAGCCTCCACTCTTGCATAAAAAATCCTAAAAATACCCTATTATTAGAAAAAATTTTGAACCACTTGCAAATAGCGAGTCCCGAACCCCTCATTCGAACCCCTCCCCCTAGAGATATACTTGAATGATACTAGCAACCCCAAAAAATTCTCTGAGGTTCATCCTAATACCTCCTCACAATCCCTGAATATATATCCTTAAGAAACCTTAAAGAAACATTGTAAGTTGTTGCAAATTAATTAGGGCACTAAAGAAATGGATTTGGACACTCTTGACCTCACAAGTTTTCCTAAGACATGGAAAGAGAAAGACACAAACTCGCTTCCAAAGAATCAAGTTAAAATACTAAGTAAATCCATTCTTAAATCAAGGGAAAAAGTCCAAAAAACATTAATAAGAAAAAATAGTTCCAATCCTTTAGGGATTCATGTTAAATATATGAAGGAAGCTACAAAAAAAAACAAGGATGAGAGGAAAAAAGGTTGTAAGAGAAATTGACAAATTCTAGAGGAATTGGGAAATATTCTTGTTAACTCAGATAGAATAAAGTCAATCTTGGAGGTTTATCTCTCCACCGTCTCATCTCCCTTTTGAATATATTCTCTTGGAATATTATAAGCCTCAATAGCAATTGTAAGCAAAGTATTCTCAACGAAAAGTGGCTCAGTGAGCATCCAACCTTTTTGATGATTCAGGAACAAAAACTTCCTATGAAGTTGTATGAAAGTTTACCAAAAAATGGGTTGAGGATGCGAATCAATAGCTCTTTATGTTGAAGGTCAATTTAAAATTCTTGCTATCATCTATAAATCTCAAGAGATATCCATCCATAACATGTTTTCTTCTTTTAGAATTATTACTACAATTTCAACTCTTAGGTTTGTCAGAAACCTATTTTCTTTCAAATGTCTATAACCCTTCATTTCCCACAAACAAGCCAATTTTTCTTAACTCCATCAAGTTGTTTAGTATTATTGTCTCTCCAAAATCTTGTTTCCTGGGAGGATTTAAATTTTATAAAACATTTAGAAGAAAAAAAGGGTGGTGTTAGAAATATATAAGTGGAATCTAGCCTCTTCCAAGATGTGACAACCTCTTCTCATTTGGTAGACATCAACACTGTCAAACTAAATTATAATCGGAATAACCACATTGGTGGATCCTATAAAATAGCTTCAAATATGGATAGGCATCTCATCTCTAAAATTATATTGTCTAGGGATATTTTTTTGGAGGCTTCCGTCCTCCCTAGCCTTGGCTCAAATCACTAGCTGATGAAATTGGACATCAAAATCAAGTTTCACCCAAGAAATAGGCCTTTCCACATAGAGTATTTATAGATTGATCATCCTAACTTCCAATCCATCATCAATGATTGGTCGGATAGGATAGAAAACTTGGAAGGATTTTCCATATGTTGGCTACAAAGTAAGATGAAGCACATTAAATATCATCTCAAAAACTGAAATAAGGAAAATTTCAGAACATCACTCAGGAAAAAAAATATATGGAAGCCCAAATGGAGCACATACAATAGGAATTCATTCATTGAATAATATCAAAGGAAACCATAAATGAGGAAGCGTATACTCTCTGTCTACTTGAAGAAAGAAGGAAACAAGAAGAAATACTTTGGTGTAAAAATATAGAATTAGATGGTTGAAGGATGGAGAGAAAAATGCTACTTTCTTACACATTTTGATGCTTTAACATCAACACCACAATCATATTTATTCCTTAGAATAGGTAGGTGTCAAGCTTCAGGGTCATGAGGACATGGTTAATGTGCCAGTTAATTATTATAAAGAGCTACTATTTAACCTCAAGTCATACTACTTTGAGGCCATAGACAAAATAATTCAGTACATTTCACCTCTAGTTACCAAAGAGTAGAACAATGCTATTTAATAAATATCTCTATCAAAGAAGTGGAAGAGGTAGTAAAATATATGCTAAATAGCTCCTTAGACTAAAAAAATTCATTACTAACTTTTTGAGGCTTTTTGGTCAACAATTAGACATGATATATGGAAAACATTGGAGGAATTAAGGTGATTGAAAACCATCCTCAAAACTCTTGGTGCTACCTTGTTAACTTTAGTTCCCAAAAGGGAAAAATTCAAGGACCTTGATGACTTCCATCTCATTTCTCTATGTAATATAATTTACAAAGTGATCATGAAAATAATGGCCAATCACCTCAAACCCATCTTTCCTCAGCTCATTTCAGCAAAAAAAAATCATTATGTGGAGGGGCATCAAATTCCACATCGTATAATGATTGCACATGAAATAATTAACTCTTTAAAATCCTCCAAGAAACTTGGCATTCTTCTAAAACTTAATCTCTCTAAGAAATTTGATAGAATAAATTGGAGTTATCTCTTTAGGATTCTAATTCATTTATCCTCAACCCTGACTGGATCTATTAGATGAGGAGCCATATCTCTTCAACCTTCTTCTCTATTTTTCTAAAAGTTATCTACTCCACCATTTTCAGCTTCTTGTGGTATCTGAAAAAGAGATCCCATGTCACCATTTCTCTTTATTATAGCAGTAGAGGGTATCCACTAGTCAATCAAATTAGTAATTCAGGAGAAAAAATTAAAGGATTGTTCCTATTTAGCAATGATAACCCTCTATCACATCAAAAAATTATGGATGATACCTTGGGTATGGGTATTCCAGCTATTCAAGAAGCTAAAGGATTTTCTCAAACTATGGAGGACTTCCTTCTTACATTAGGTATGGAAATAAACATAGCTAAATATTATATTTTTCTTTCATATGCCTTTGGATGTGTAGAAACATATTTCAAAGGCACTTGGTTTCAAAATTAACAAATTTCCAGAAAAATAATTCAAAGCATCACTTGTGTATAGTTCCCACGAAATGAATCTATGGAAGGATTTCATTATCAAATTCAACAAGAAGTTAACCAACTAGACCTTTAGATCACTAAACTTGTAAATAAGACTAGTCCTCCTTAAGTCAATTCTAGAAGATTTTCCCATATATTTGAGCTCTTCTATGATGGTTCTGTCCTCCATCCTTAATTCAATTGAGAGACTACACCGATCTTTCCTATGGGGAGGAGAAAATTTGGGAAAAAAATGGGCACTTGTAGCTTGGGATAAGATCTGCAGATTCAAAATGAAGTGAGGTCTAGGGCTAAGAGATCCTTCAACTTTAGTTATAGTTCTAGGAGACAAGATTTGGCGGTCCTTTCTCCAAGGAGGTTAAGACCTTTGGAAATTTATTTGCATGATAAAATATGCAAAGAATATTAATATTTGGAAACTCATGAGAATTCCCTTCTTCGAAGTACGTTCCTCCATTTTAATCTAGGAAAAAAAGGAATGAATTTGATACAACAACACCACTTTTGGGAAATTTGTGATGGAGAGACAACCATATTTTTGGAGGACTCATGGAAATAACTTACAAAATTCTAATACCAAAGCTATTTAATGGATTTTTTCTCCATAGGGAATCCCAAGGCCTTCACAAATTCAAAGACTACTGAGATGCTTCTAATTGAGATTAAATATGGAGATAGTTGTTAATTTTGATGGAATAGAACCCTGAGCCTAGGGAGGAGACTTGGTCAAACTTTTAGCAATAACTTCAAAAAATTTTCATATTGAAATCCAACATAGCCAATAAAATGTGACGGGTTTAGGGGCCAAGCAGTTACTTTTCCATCCATGAGGCATATATCATGGAAGCGAGGTTCAAATAATTGTCAAAATAGTCCATATTTAGAGGCATTTGGAAAATAAATATATGGCCAAAAGTTTCCATATTCATATGGATCCTATTTCAAGGTAAAACCTTAAAATAGGACAACATTAAGAAACAAAAGCATATGGGCCCCTCTTGCTATTCTTTGTGCCGTAAGAAAGATGAAAATGTGGATCACCTCTTCAATAGTTGCCCCTATTCCAATAATATATGGAACATTCTAGCAGCTAGCATGAAGACACTATACTATGATCTATCATATATATCTCACACCATTAATAATTGGAGGGCTCAAGCTTTTAATAATGATATATTGAGCCAAATTTAGGCTCTCCTTCCATGCCTACTCCTTTGGGCTACTTGGAAAGAGAGGAATTGTCACATATTTAAGAATTTATCCCTCCCTTGTGAGAATCTTCAGATCATATTTTAGAAAAATGTAAAGGAATAAATTGTTCCGTAATATTGGTGAGATCAATATTGAAAAGCCTTAGGTGAGGAGGCCTTGCCTCTCTAGAATTCGTTCCCTACTCTAGGGGTCATAATTTCTCCCTCCCTTCACCTAGGAAAAATTCCCATTCCCTTTTCCTAGAGCCCTCCTCCCCCTAATTTTATAAAGCTCAATTTCGATGGTATTTAAATAAGTAACCCAGGCGAGGTGGGCTATGCTAGGTATCTTTAGGGATCATTTGGGATTCCCTATCTACATTTATTCAAGCTTTGTGGGATATAGCCATAAAAATGCAATGAAACTGAATGCCTTGGAAGACAGACTATTGATTGCCCAAACTAAGGCTACACCAAACTTATGGTGAAGGGAGATTCTCAACTCATTATACTTATGATCCACAAGATCCTTCATGGTACGTAGATCAACATAACATCTTATAGTTGGAGAATCGAGAGCCTACTCATATGAGTAGTATTTCTCCTTCTTTCATTACATAAATTTTGAGGTCTAAAAATGAGCATCTTAAGGAATATTATGAAATAGTAGTGGAAATAATAAAATAATATTAAATTATGTCATCAAATTTTCGAGGGTAAAAAGAAAATTATACATTTTCAATCATATTTTCAACTTATCTCCCTATTATTTTACTCAAATTTCGAGTGGGAGGACTCGTTCGATGTAGAATTTTATTCCTCATCCAAGGAGTACCCATGTTGCATACTTTCGATGTACCCTACTACACGAAAAATGAGAAATACATTAAAATGACTCGTTGTATGTCAAAATTAATTCCTCATCTAAGGAATACCCATGTTGCATACTTTTGATGGACCCTACTACTTGAAACATAAGAAATACATGAGAAAATGTGATTGCAATCATACTTTTTCATGTATATCTCTTTTTTAGTTTAGCAGGGTCCATCTAAAGTATGCAACATGGATACTCCTTGGATGAGGAATTAAATTCCACATCTAAAGAGTGCTCCCACTCAAAATTTCAGTAAAATTGGAGGGAGATAATTTGAAAATATGAGTTGAAAAAGTAGTTTTATAATTTTATATTTTTCAACCTTTTTACTTTTTTTAGTCCGAAAATGGTGAATCATCCCTCATGGTTGACATAATCATCTTGAATCCTATTGGTTCTTATAAATTTTATTTTGGTTTTACATTTTGTTTTGAGACCTATTTTAGACCTCAAAATTTCTCTAATGCCATTCTAGTGATCATCCCTTCTCACATCAAGCAAGGTGGAAATTAAAATGTACATTAGTCAGCTAATTAGGGATGCATCTTTTGAGATTTATAGACTTGTTGATTAGTGATGATACTCAATGCAAGCCTCAAAATATAATTTGAAACAACCATGGCTAGTGCATGGTAGATCAAGCAGAGGTTCCCTATATCTATTCAACACCCATGCTAGACATTGGATAAACCAAATACATTTTACAACTCTAATTGAATTATGAGTTTTAAGTGAATAACTTGACTTTTTTTTAAGTGGAGCCATGGAAAACCGAACATATTTTTCATGCAATTTTTTTCGAGTTTATATTTAGTTAAGATTTAAATATATATTTTTATTTGTGAAGTTGAATTATAAGTGGTAAAATTCATATTAAAAATGGAAAAATGATTTTCATTTCAACTGAGTTTGTTTGTTTATATTAAAAATGGAAAATTCTACAATGAATGTGAATAAATATAAAAATGATTTATAATATATTATATTATATAAAATCAATATATTAAATATCATCATATAAACCTTAGTTTTATGAGATTTAATAACACATTAAGTTTTAGATATTATTTCATGAGATTTAATAGCATACTAAGTTTTAGGTGGACAAGAAAATGAGATTTAATAGCACACTAAGTTTAGATGGACAATTGAAATTGATGATGACGGGATGGAAAATTGAAAAATATGATGAAAAAGTTACTAATAAGTATGATTAGTTTCCATTAAAATCAAATTGGTTGGTTTATTAGATTTTAATTTTTTTAAAATTTTATTTTTGAGCTTTAAAAATATTAAGAGAGGTGTTTTAAGATTATCAAAGTTGTTTTCAACAATTTTTTTTGGAAGATTGGTCTTATTTTTTTTCAACAAAAAAGTTAGGAAGATTGGTCTTGTGATAAATCTCTTAAACATGAGTTATAATTAAGCATTCTTGAATTTACAAAGATGGCAGATATGACATTTGAGAATTGATCAAAGTTTAGTTTGACTACGGAACTCATTAGAATTAGCTAAGTTTCATTATGAATCTCATCCAAATTAATCAATATTTTAGTATGTTTATTCTCATATTGACATTTGTGAAAATAATATACTTTTGGTCCTCTAGATTATGGTAGATCCCCTCCTTATAACATCTTAATTTTATTTTTCCTTCTAACTTCTTGCGGAACTTCATTTCCCCCTTAAATATTGAATATAATAATACTTTTGTTATTATGCCTATATTACAAAATGATTTCTTCCTTTATTTCCTAATGGTTTGTCTAGGGTTAGGCATCCTTATTCCATCTCAACTAGAGCTAGAGGTGGTTTTGGATAGAGTTAGAAGCAATTCTTGGAAGCCTCTTGTCTTTCATGTTGTTTAGCTTGTTCTTATACATTAGGTGCCTTGTCAAAATTAGCTATCAAGGAAGAAAGGGTTTTCCAGGATAGCATAAATGTCATTTCCTTTAATTTTGAGATTACAAGTTATAAAATTTATTTGAAAATATTCTATCTTTCTCCATGACTTTGCAGAGATATTGCTTCCCTAATTTTGCATCAAAATAGATAAAAATAGTAACAAGAGTATAAAAATGGAGTCTTTTTTCTTTTATCATATCCAGAGGTTCATTGTTTTATAATTGTTTTCACACGCATGATAAAATTTCCACCCTCTATTTATCCTTTTCTCATTACAATGATTGTCATTTAGCTTGTGGTGAATACTGCTTCTAAGATATTTGTATGAAGGAACTTTCTCCAAGTTGTTGTTGGCATAAACAAAAATATCATAGGTGATGTTATTAGATTTAATTAGCACAAATTATGTTTCGTGAGTATTATTAGTCATACCTACATTCGAATAGAAATCAATAATGATTCTTAGTTTCATGCAAATATCATACAAAATCCACACCATAATAGCAATATAATCAACATAAAGATGAATAATGATGACTATATTAGCAAGAATTGGGACAACACAATTTTCTTATTTTAAATAATCTTCTAATTTGTCAATGCATACATCAAAAAGCGTAGGAAACAAGAGGTAACCTTGATTTATTTTGAATTTGCAATCAGTTTATTTTAGCCACCTCTAAGTGTTCCTAAAATTGGAAATAATATTTTCATACAATATTACCACAACACCTCTCAAATTGAGAGATGCTTTAAGCTCTTCCAACATATTCCAAAGGTTTGTCTTGGGTATAGCGTCAAATTTTTTTCGAAAGTTAATAAAACAACAAAGGGAGTTAGTTTTATTATTGCATCACTCTCTAGAATGATCCTAAGTAAAACAAGGTGGTCCAAGGTTGAATTATATCTTTTAAAATCACCATGGTGTTTATCTATTTTCTTGTGTATTTCTATCCATAAGCTAATCATCCTTTCAAAATATTTCTACATAGCTTGGCTAAAATGTGGTTAATCATAATGGTCCTATAACTAGAGGGAATTATTTTGTCCTTACTTTTAAAATATGAGCCATGAGGATTTGTGTCGATGGCTTGGGAAGTCCCATCTTGACTGCTAAATTGAAAAGTTTGCATATGAGGGGGATAATGGTGGGCCCCCTAGTTTCAAGCATTTCAATTTGCTATAGTTCACATGTCTTTAGCTTCCACATTCCAGATCTCCTTAATCATGAATAATATATATTCTGTAGAGAAAACTTCAACCTATGTAGGACTGTTTGGAATGTTTTCATGGCATTAGGAAATTCATAGAGGCTTCTAAGGTAGGAAACCCAGTCCTTTCTTTATGATCAAGCTTAGATAGGTGTAAAGTCTACTCTTTATTTTTATTATTATAGGACCTTTTTAAATTTTTAATTAGGGCTACATATGCATTTATATTATCAGTTTTTAACTACTCATTAGAAGCATTCCTAATGGATTTCCCAACAATTTAATATTTATTGGTTGTATTAATGTTCATTTAATTTAACACATTGAAAGGAAACTTGTTAATGGAAGTAAAAAGGGTCATTGTAGAATTTTGGTTGAGTTCTTTGATGTTTTCCATATAATGATAATATTTGATTTATTGTTTAAATCGAGTGAGGAAAGATTAGGTTTACTTTTTAAAAAAGCACGTTCTTTTTATTATGAAACATTTGTTGAATGGGGTTTCTATGCATGGAAACGTTTATAATTAGGGTTAAAGGCCTATTATTAGAGTTGTATTCAAGGTCATAAAGTCGAAATTATGTTCAATTTGATATGCAAATGTTGTTAGACCAAATATCACGCTAGGGGGGGGGGGGTGGTTGAATCAGTGTAGTGAAAAATTTGCATTTGAAAACATTTCACCAATAAAAAAATATGTATCGGTGTACCATAATCATTTGTATCATAACAATAAATAAAATTATACATAAAAAATCCATCATCACATCAACACAAGAGGACACAAGATTTTACGTGGAAACCCTTGTGGGAGAAAACCATAAATTATTTTCTTCTTCTTCTTCTTTTCAATTCATTACATAAATTTGTAGATACCAAATTGCTAGAGGAACCCACCCCCAATATATGCAAGAAACTACTTTCTATAGAATGCAACCCGATTGTGACACCAACCTTGAAAAAGTGTAAGCAACCACTTGCAATAGGCTATAACTTAATTGAGGGACCAACCTCAGAAATGATCAGGCTTCGAATTTCTGTAGGCTTCAACTTGAATGAGGAACAAACCTTAGTGGATGCAACCACCTCCTCTTCAACTCCACATGTGTCACTTTTCACAATATTTCAAACTAGATCCACCTTCTCTTCAATGCAAGTCTTAAAAACTAATCATGCTACTACTGTAATATTCTTTTCATCAATATGTCATATCTTTTCCATACCCCGTTACAATCTATTCATTAATATGGTCACATAAAACTATTTTTGGAACTTTTTCTAGCCATATACATAATATCAAATTCAACTTGCTCATAAGTCCCCCAAACAAATTACGCTAATCCAAGACATTAAAAATATCATTAAGTATTTTCATTCCTTCAGAAGTGATCATCACAGAATATTGATCATCATGCTTCTTTTAGAGTCAAATTTAGCTTTGAAATGAGCCCATAAATTCCCCAAAACCATATAAACCAAAAATTACATTAAATGTTCGACATAATGGAACAATCTTGGAGAATTATACAAAATAGACAAAGTCCGATGGGAATTCTACAAAAATCCTATCATTTTTTGAATTAATTATTTGACAAAATATATTACTATTTGGAAATAAAGAAATAATTTATAGTTTGAACCTTATACCTCCCAAGAGTTAAGAAACGTGCCAACCAAATTTGTGTAGATATCCATGTCACTTTGAGGTAATATGCGCCAGAGCCACATAGTCACAAGTCGAGCCAATGTGAGCCAACCAAATCTACGTCATCGTGATCCAATCTAATTCAGAGCCAAACAATCACAAGCCAAGCCAATGCAAGCCAAAAAAAACGTATAACAAGTATAAGACACAATCGTCATTGGTCGAGCCAATTCGAGCCAATTGAAACGTGCCACAAGTCTAAGTTAAAATAGAGATTTTCCAAGCCAATGCAAAACAAAAAAATCCACATCAAGCCCAATATGATATTCACAGGACAAGCTAATGCATGATAACCAAATCCATGCCAAACCTAATATAATAGTCATTGGTCGAGTCAATGTGATCCAACCAAATCCATGTCATTGTGAGCCAATCCACGTCAAAGAAAAAAATTCATAGGTTGAGCTAATATCATCCAACCAAGTTCATGTCGGAGCCATAAAAATTGTTCCCTTCGGCACACTCCAATTATGGGTCACTATAATCACAATTTGAGCTAATGCGAGCCAACCAAATCCACGTCACTATGAGCCATCCACGTAAGAGCCAAAAAATCATAGGATGAGCTAATGTGATTCAACCAATTCCATGTTAGAGCCACCAAAATTGTTCCCTTTGAGACACTCTGGTTATGATTCACTATAGTCACAAGCTGAGCTAATATGAGCCAACCAAATCCATGTCACTTTGAGAAAATTCAAGTTAGAGATACATAGTCATAGGATGAGCCAATGCAATTCAACCAATCCATTTCATAGCCAAAAAAATTATGCCCTTCGGCACAATTGATTTATGAGTCACTAAAGTCATAAATTGACTCGATTCAGGCCAACCAAATCCACATTATTGTGAGCCAATCCAAGTTAGATCCAAATAGTCACAGGCCGAGCCAATTCAAGCCAACCAAGTCCATGTTAGAGCCACAAAAATTGTGCCCTTCTTCACAATCTAGTTCTAAGTCATTATAGTCACAAGCCAAGCCAATGTGAAAAAACCAAATCCATGTCAAATAGTCATCCTTGACATCCTACAGGGATTTGATTTTATGGTCAATCAATCAAACACAACACAAGGCTATCCCCAAGGTTAAATATTTTGATTTCTTTTCTCTATTGCTTCTTAATTCTCATGCCATACTCCTTTGAACCACAATCCGATGTGAATATGTAGTCATTGGGTCCTCATACTAAGGAATGTGTCGACCCATAAAACCAAGCCATAAAATCTAGGAGCTAGGTATTATTAGGATTTTAATTGATGACATCATAATGATGTTATATGTGCCACACACTCATTTTGAGTGGGCCACTTGCCATCCCCATTTACTCATATTGGCTGACTAGATATACCTTGTTCGTATGCCACGTGCTAGGGTGCCACGCCGTTATCATTGTGCCAAGTCAACATTTTCTTCCATCTAGACCTATCATGAGATTCCACATGTCTTGGTATGCCACTCGGATCTGCCATCTGTTCATCAACTAAATTCCTGTCATGTGTCAACATCATTTTGGTCTAGCTAGTCATTTGGTCCTTATATTAAGGAAACACATGACCCATAGAACAAAACCATAAAATCCAGGTGCTAGGTGTTATTAGGATTTTGATTGATGACATCATAATGATGTTATATGTTCCACATGGCTCATTTTGAGTGGGCCACATGCCATCCCCATTTACTCTTATTGGCTAACTAGATATACCTTGTTCATATGCCATGTTGTAGGGTGCCATACCATTATCATTATGCCAAGTCAAAATTTGCTGCCATGTGGAACTATCATGAGATTACAAATGTCTTGGTATCCTACTTGGATCTGCCATCTGTTCATCAAGTAAATTCCTTCTATGTGTCAACATCATATTAGTCTAGCGAGAGCCGTTAAAAATCATGCATCTCTACTTATCATCCATTTTTCATTCTTTTGATCGCCGTTATATTAACCAAAATATGCACATTATTTAACTACATTAAAAATTCATAGGTTCCCTCACCCAAAGCCATTGATTGATTTCCATTGTTGGATCCACCCTCAATATGTATGACCTTTAAAGAAATTGGTTACTTTACATAAATTTGGTATTTTCAGTCCTCATTATAGTTACTAACATTAAATGCTCATAACTTCTCATTCAATAGGAGTTTTTTAGAGTGTCATATACCATCGGAAAAGTATCAAAGATGAAATTCCAATCATATCATCCATAAAACCATTTGGACATCATATTTCAATTTTTGCTTAGTAATATTCAAGCCTTTTTACTTCACTTGATGAGATCATAAAAGAGATCAAGTTATCATTCTGCTTCATGAATAATATTGTTGCTTCCTTAGGCATCCCATTTAACATCAACGACACTTGTTTCCATCATTGAAAACACCATGTGAAACAATATCCCCCTTATCACTAATGGAAATACCACAAAAAATTGATGGTAATTGATTGAAATAGGTTGAACTCTCCTTGTCATGCACTGGATTTCGCCTAACATATTGTTGGGGACCCCTCCTAGCTATTTGCAAGGACACTTCCTTCTTCCTTGTTTCTTTCCTACTTTCTTCAACAATTTATTCCTCACAAATTTTTGCATTTTCTTTCTTGGTGTCTCATAAATTTATATCAATGCATGCATTCTCTCCCCCTTTGACATCAATGGAAAATGGGCCGAGTTGTCTAAAAATGCTTCCACAATTATGTGTGGATCTGATCGCATTGTTAATAATGTCTTTCGTTAAGGTCATGATATATTCATCTATAAGTTCCTAACATCTCTGTCAATGTATACATTCTCTACTTGTTTATGTACTTTCCTATAGAGATGATGGAGTCTCCACATGAAACCATGCTTCTTGTGATTGTTATCTAACTCTGCCTAGCCTTTCATATGGACCTAGTTGAGGCTCTATGTGGTACCATGATACCTTTCTTCATCTACAAGTGTTTGCCAATATTATTCAAATGTTCCTGACCTTTCTTGTGGACTTGATAGTGTCTCTCCCTAGGACCATGCTATATTTCTTCACCTGTAAGTGCTTTCCATGTTTCTCAATGTCTCCAATTGATTATGTGGACCTCATGGAGTCTCACCTTGAAACCATTCTTCTTGTTAATGTTCTCCTAAATTTTCTTGTAGACCTGATGGAGCCTCCCCGTGGGACCATGATTTCTTCATTTGTAAATTCCTCTCTATGATTTTCACTAGTTCTATGGACTTGTGGGCCTAACAGAGTGTTTGTAACCATCCCCTTAACCCCAGAACTCAACTAGAGTTAGAAGGTGGAAGTCACTATGCAGACCCAACTCCCAAGGTAAAAATCTAAAAATTTCTACATTTTACAACTTTCTTAAAACTTCAAATGGAAAATATCATTGCTTTCATCTTATCGAAATGATTCCAACGATATAAATTTAATCTCAATCCAACTTACGGATAAAAAGTTATGGCCCTTTAAAGATAAGTAAATGAAATCCATGGCACATCGTCTTGACCTCCACGTGGTAGCCACAAAATGTCCCACGTGACGAGTGGCGCACTTGCACTTCCGCCATGGAAAGGTTCATGTGGTAGGCACTCATCCCAAGGAAATTCAGAGGTTGGTCCCCTTATACACTACAACACATTTTTGTTTTCAATGTAAGGCCTGACCCCTGACCCCCAACATGAGGTCGACTTGGCCTCGCTCTCTGTTATATCATTAGAGAAATTTTGAGGTTGAAAATGGGCCTCCTAAGAAAAATGTACAACAAAAATACAATTTATAACAACCAATAAGATTTAACTGATAATGTCAGCCATGGGGGATGACTCACAATTCTTGGGGTAAAAAAATAAAAAGATTGAAAAACAATAAATAATAAAATTTCTTTTCAACTTTTATTTTCAAATTATCTCCCTAATGTTTTACTCAAATTTCAAGTGGGAGTACTCATTGGATGCAAAATTTGATTCCTCATCAAAGGAGTACCAATATTGGATACTTCCGATGGACCCTGCTATACTAAAAATGATAAATACATGAAAAAAATGTGATTCGAGGGTCCATCAAAAGTATGCAACATGGGTAATCCTTGGATTATGAATCAAATTCTACATCCAACGAGTGTTCCTGCTTGAAATTTGAGTAAAACCATAGGGAGATAAGTTGAAAATAAGAGTTGAAAAAGTAGTTTTTTCTTTTTTCCCACGTAAATTTGATGATGTAATGTAATATTATTTTATTATTTCCACTATTATTTTATAATTTCCTTAGGAGGCCCATTTTAGACCTCCAAATTCCCCTACTATTACTTTGGTCCAAGATTAGCTCGACCTTGACGAGACCGAGCACTCGACCCTCGGACTAGGCCGACCAACGGGCCATCGACTGCAAGGTCCACCCATCATAGGTTGGGGTGAATCCCAGTGAAGGTTCAACCTTCTTGGACGACTTCACGGCCTTTGACTTGGCTGACTTCCTAACTTGCTCTGAGCTTTAATAGCTTTTCAATATTTTCAATATTTTCAAGCCTTTTAGGTATTGTTACCAACACTTGATTGCCAATGAATCATGAAGATTTATGTTCAAACTTGGAAACAATACATCACGAGAATGGTGCCAAATCAATATTTTTTTTAAGTGCATTTTTTTCCAAATGTATAGAGAGCCTGAAGAAGTCATTAACAAAGCTGAAAAACTATTATCTTTGGCTTAACAACCTTATCATTTGGAAAAATAACTGAACCAAGATCAACATCTAATGCATATAAAATTAGATGAAAGAATTCCTTTACAAGGGATGGAAACAAAGACTCCTTCCCTTCAATCATGAAGAGGATAATTGGCATAAAAGAAAACTATGCTAAACCTTATTTATTAATTTAAACATGCTTGATCAAATAGATTATAAATAATTTCCAATTGTTCTCTAACACTAAGTGTGAAATTACCATGGTACAAAGACGACACAGTGTTTACCCAGAATGAAGAGCACACACACATACATAACCTAGAGCCACCTTTAGAAACTTAAAATTTTTCAATGTTAAGAACCTAAATTCCATTATTATTACAAAACCAAGAGCTTGTCAAGTCGATTACTTATCAATGAGGAAATAAATTTCATATTACATATATGATGGGTGTCAAATCATGCTTGGTCTAAGTTTGTAAAAGTGGTCATAAAAGCATATGAGTTAGTCTCATCAACAACACAAATAAGTAGGATTTTATTTCTATTCGAAAATAAAGAAAACGAGTATTGGCTTAGGGCATGGCCATATTTGACTAAAAATATTGGATTGACACCCATGTGAAGTAGATAGGCCAATAGGCCCAAAGAGCAATAAATCATCAACATTACCACACAAAAACATGCACAGTGCTCGTAAGATCTTTTAGCAACATAGGAAGTATGTCATTATAATTATGAAAGGATATACATGCTAATTATAGTAAAAATGGTAACCACCACACACGTTATTGAAATATAATCTTGCCTGAGCACCATAATTAAATCAACTCCTCAATTCATAAACTCATCACTTTATTCCAACACCTTTTAAACAATATCAACATCATACAAGTTAACTCATATAAGCAATAAAATACAAACTAGGTTGTATTCAATGATGGCATCAATGCACATAAGAAAAAGTAAACATATATTCATTGTCATTGAAAATATGAAGAGCACTTATCTTGAAAGGTAATGTGAAACAAAGTCTGGGACAATCAACCTCCACCCAACCATAGAAAACTACCTCAAAATTATAACTTGCAGTTGTCACCCCCGGTCCAGATTCCGGAGGTTGATGGGCCTTTTCCTTAGGGATATAAATAAAAATACCATTTGAAATAGGGGCTCTATGGATTCTTCTACGTCTGCCAATCAAGTGAGTTGTAGTCAACCAAGTGCATAGGTACTTTAGAGACCTATTGTCTCCACCCTTCAGAGTTCAACATTGTGCTTCCATGCAACTTGGGGAATCCAGAACCTATAATAAAACTGAGCTACAATAAAGAAGTCTCCATAAATACTCTAGGAAGTTTCCAGTGATAATTCCTCCACCCCAACCCTCAGGAACTTAGATAAAACCCATCTCCTTCCATTAGATACCAGAGAATTGAGAGCAAATATTTCCCTCACTTAAGAGTGATTTCCTCGTAACTCCTTATCGACCAAGATCTCGTATCATAGATCCTCTGAATTATTATTAACTCTTCAATTTTCCTTCTTTCTTTGTGGCTTCCCACACTCCTCTTTTTCTTAACATTTTTTTATAGTGTTCCTAAATCATCTCCTTTCAACAATTCAAGTGAGCTCCCTTATTCCTCTATTACTTGTCCCTTATGCTACTCCATTGTTTGAATGGGTCCACCCCCTTTTGCATTTTGCCAGTAGTTTGAGTTGAATTCTTCCCCTACTACCACTCTGTCCCTCATATCTCTTGATATTTTCATTATTTGGATTTTATCTTCCAAACAGTGAATTCTTCCACTAGAATCTTGTCATCCAATGACATCCAACCCATTATCCATTTTAAAATTTATTGTCCCTGATTTCTTATCCATTGCTGTAGAAGCACAAATGATAATAAAATACTTGTCCCTTTTTTATGAGCTATCAGTTTTTATATACTGGCTTCAGTTTTTGTTGTAGCAAGCCTCAAAATATCTGAGTAAGTAACCTCCCTAGCCTTTGGAATCCATGATCTTGGTGGCTCCAGAGACACACAGGACAAAGAGGGTGTATCACAGTTGAAAAATCAAAGTGTTTAGATTTCTCTCGAACCAGGTTCAGGTTGAAGATATCATCATCCTAATTGCAACAAATATCGTTGTCATGACCGCAATGGTGCAAATAGTTCTTCAAACCGAGATCGTATGCAAAAGTGAGAGGCAGTCAAAGTTTTGGGTTAACTTGGTGACTTGGTAGGCTTAAGGAAGGTGCAATTTCGACCTTTTCTGGACACCAAATTCTGGCCATCTTCATCCAGTTTCCAAGAAAATTTGTGGTGTCTTTAATTTTATTCCTACGGTCAAATTCAAGTTTTTTAAAAAATGGACAATTCGTTTTCTAAAATCAAAAAATAATTAAAAAAATGGGTTGTGGGCCACCAACCCCACAGTCATAAAAATAAAATAATATTTATGGGCCGGCGGGCCATGACCCCTGCCAGACCCCACGAAGCTCCCATGGAAAACACATGTATTAAATGGAGCTCCAGATGACAGAGGTGGTTGAGGGCAGGCTGCCCAATGCGGGTCTGGCCCCCAAAAACAATATACTATTTTTTTGGAAAATATGTTAAAGCACCATTTTGAGGTGGGTGGGGTTTGACCCCTTAACCTCATTTGAGGAGTCCGCCTTGATTTGTTTATTTAAACTCGACTATTAACCTATGCACCCAGGAAGGTGGGAGTACGTAGATCAAGGCAAGAGCAGACATGATTTCCGAGATAGATACATGTTTGATGCCAAGGGAATCCTTTGATCTCAAAGAGGTTAAATTTTCAGAATGTATTAAACTTTATATGCATTTTAACCAAAATTTCACAGGGAACGTGATGGTGCGTCTATATTTTCCTTTTGAGCAATGATTTTGTAGATTCCCTGTGGAGGAGAATCTTCAAGAATCTTGAGGGAATATTTCAGATTCCTTGGAGGCCAAAATTTGTTGGTGTCAGATGTAGAAATTTTTGAATCTTATATCTTATGCAGAAATTATTACTGTTAATTTGGTTAAGCTCCTCCTACCTAGATAAGTTATTAAATGAATAAATTCAAGTTAAAATCAAAGAAAAACACATAAACTCTACCAATCCAGATCTAGAATAAGCACATGAACACATTGACAAAGTGACACAGTTATTTCTGCACAAATAGTCCCCAAAAAAACCCAATGTGGGAAAACCAGTCTCTGGCTACTGGAGGGTTCTATTATTAAGAATATTTCTGAATACAAAAATATAGGTTCCAGATCTGGAAATCTTGACAGAGAAAATACTAGATCTACAGCTCACTAGCTGATCTAGGGCCAAAATAATGACTGATCCACACCCTCAAACGTGATTTACAGAACTCAGCCAAAATTAGGGCCTAGAAACCCCAGCGTTGTCCTTGAAAGGCTCTACGTCAGCCTCTGAAGACCCTAAAAGCCTCTGCGTCAGCCTTGGATGTCTTTCAGAGCCTCAGTGTTGCTTCGGAAGGGACTGCGTTACCCCAGACTGGGTGACTCAGTCACTACGCTGCCCCTGAAGGGTCTTTGGGTCACCCTTGAGGGTTTCTTGCTGAAAATCATGTTGTCCTTAGAGAGACTGTGATGTCCTTGCTGCTACTGCTACTTCCTTCCTCTGCACTATCCCCTTGGTCTAAATTCCCCTCTCTATAGCTGAAACACTTTTGAGTATTCTTAGAAAACCCTACCCTATAATCTTAGCTTAGCTTCAGTGCTCTGCCTCTGTGTGTCTTTACAAATGACCCCAAGCCTTTCCTTTATACTTTTCTCACTGATAAATCAATGACCATCATCATATCTTGAATCAATGGCTAAGATTAAAATAAAGCTTGATCCATGTGACTTAAGAAAATTTCATCACATGTTTTATTAAATTCACTTTAATTATTTAAGTTCCCTAAGTTTTAACTTAGGAAATGCACTTAAAATAATTAATTAATTTAATATTTCCTAAACTAGATGAAATTTCCCAAATCCATTTCCGGGTCTGTAGATCAGGTGAACTCTAGTCCTTTGTCAAAATTTGGGACCTAGAGCACAACTGCTGGTACCAAAAATAGACAAAATTTCAACACTCCCTCTTAGCATCAAGGGTGTGCTCTAGCAATACATCACAGTTATGCATTACATGATTTTGGGCACTGGTTTTGTGCTGTTGATTCTTGGCATGTTGCCACTTAACTCTGAACTGCTGTTTCCATTCTATAATGCTGCCCATGACTCTGCCACTACCACTACAACCACTACACTACAGTTCCATCTCAATATGTTGCATCTGTGCTACTCATAGCACTTCCACTACTGATCTGTTGCATTGAAACTTCAATTGTTGAGAGAAACAACTGAATCTCTTTCCCAATCTTTGACAAACAAGTTTGATGGGTTGCATCCTCATCACTGAAGCTCCATAGGCTACAGATCTATGATGGCATCTAAAGAACGATGCATAGCTACATCTCCGCCCACGTAATTAGAATCCCTCTGCACTACTGAAGTCAGATCAACTCCTTGTTCTAAAATCTATCACGTTGTTTCTGCATTGCGCTGTCCCTCTGAAGCTCTCTACACTCTTGCAGCTCTGCACTGCGTAAGCAACACTGCTCTGTGCTGCTGAAGTCACATCAGCATTTTCGCTGCTACTGCTTCTACATTGCTACTGCTTCCTCTGCGCTCCTCCTCCTAGCATTCAGATCTACCTCTTCTTGTGTCTCATCTGTGATCTATGCACCCACTTCTCCACTTGTCCCACTACTGTCTTAAGGTTGCTGTAGCTCGCTTGTGATCCAAGAGATGAGTTGCTCAAGGATCCCGCCTCTCTTTCATGTATCTCCTTTACATGTCCATGTCATTCCACCTCCATGGTTCATGAGAATTCATGGCTACATCATCTCCTGACCCATCATCTACCACAACTGCTTTGGAAGAAGATGCTTCCTTGTCCCTTTTCTTTTCTGGACAATGGTTGGAAAAATTTCCCATTTCACCACACTGGAAGAACTTGACCTTTGAAAGATCCTTCTTATTCTTTGGATGCTTCTTTGATGTCAAGGCCACATCTTCCTCATATTCCTTCTTCAATTTTCTCAATCCTGGGATGTGTTGCTTCTTGGTGAATCTGCGGAGTTCTTCTTGACATAGAATTGACCACAAGTTGTCCCAATCTGGGAGGTCTGCTCTGCCCAAGATACTTTGGACAAAGGTTTCCCACTCATCTGTGACTACATTGAGGGAAGTCCTGAATATCACATCATCATCCATCGTTGCACCCATTGTAGTCAGCTAATCTCTGATTGACTACAGTCTGAAGAGGAAGTGCTCCATGTCTTCTCCCTTGGCCATCATGAATGACCTCATTTGGGTCTCCAACAATATTTTTCTTTGGACAGATTTTCCCTCATATAGGGAAGTCAAGGCCTTCCACATCTCATTAGTTGTCTTCTTCTTAGCTATGTGTGGTATAATATGGTCTTTGATATTGTCCATAATCAGCTGCTTGGCATGCCCAACAACTTACTTATGCTTTTGAAGGAGATCCAAATTTGTCGGTGTGGCCAGAGTCTGCTCTGCATGGTCTGTTAGATTGTACGCCTCAAGGAAAATCAGGATTCTTGCCTTCCAAACCGAAAATTTTGAGAGGCCATCTAGCCTATCCTGATCACGCAGTCCATGAGGAGCCATCTACTTAGAATGTGTTGGAACTTCCTTTTCTCTTTGCTAGAGAAATTGATCTAAGGTCCTTGGTGAAACATGTGCCTTCTGCTCCCTCTGACAACTGATTTCCCTCCTTGGAAATCTACCAAATCAACTATGATTTAGCTTCTTCTTTGATCCTCTGATCAAACTGAAAGTTTCCTTGGCAAGAAACTTTATGAGAAGCTGATATCCTCCCAATATTTGTCACTTGTGTTAAGGATAAAAATATGAAAACTTTATAATTTTAACCCTATCGTCTCTTCTAAATTTTTGTAGCTTTTCTGCAGTCTTTTCTGGATCTGACAGATTCAGATCTGAATCACACTGGCTAGATTCAGACCTTGTTTCTGATCTGCCTCTGTGCAGTAATTATGTGGGCTTGCTAGGAAACAACGCTAGACAGTGCCACCCTTCCCTCTGTGTGAATCTGCTCCTAAAAACTACGTTGTCCCTTCAGATCTGCATTTCTGCTACTTTTCCAGCTACTTTCTGCAGCTAGAAGCTTCAGTTTCTTCAGCTGGTGTCACTCCTAGATCTGAAATTGCTCTGATACCATGTAGAAATTTCTAAATCTTATACCTTATGCAAAAATTATTACTGTTAATCTGGTTAAGCTCCTCCTACTTAGATAAGTTATTAACTAAATAAATTCATGTTAAAATCGAAGAAAAACACATAACAGAGCTCTACCAATCCAAATCTAGAATAAGCACATGCACACATTGACAAAGTGACACTGTTATTTCTGGACAACTAGTCCTTGGAAAAACCCAATGTGGGAAAACCGGTCTCTAGCTGCTGGAGGGTTTTATTATTAAGAATATTTCTGAATACACAAATCTGGGTTCCAGATCTGGAAATCCTGACAGAGAAAATACTATATCTATAGCTCACTGATTGATCTAGGGCCAAAATAATGACTGATCCACACCCTCAAACAATATTTACAGAACTCAACCAAAATTAGGGCCTAGAAACCCTAGCGCTGTCCCTGAAAGGCTCTGCATCAGCCTTTGAAGCCCCTGGAAGCCTCTACGTCAGCCTTGGACATCTTCCAAACCCTCAGCATTGTTCCGGAAGAGATTACATTACCGTAAACTGGGTGACGCAGTCACTATGTTGCCCCTGAAGGGTCTCTGCGTAACCCCTAAGGGTTTCCTGCTGAAATCATGCTATCCTTGCTGCTGTTGCTACTTCCTTCTTCTGCGCTATCATTGAGTTGATATCTGCCTCTTGCGTATTCTAGACCCTGGGATCAGATCATCCCACTAGTACAAAATGGCTAATTAGTTACTAAAAAAATGACTAAATTTTGCATATAAATTACTATTTTTCAGTCGGTGACCAATAGTAGCTAATTTACAGTATCTTATAATACGACCAACTTTTGGTCATTTTTAGCTTAGTCATTAATTGGTTATCTCAATTTTGTTGTCTAGTTGTATATTTGGTCATTAATTTAGTTACTGATTTAGCCATTAATTTAGTCATTGATTTAATCATTAATTTAGTCATTGATTTGGTCATTAATTTGGTCATTGACTTAGCCATTGATTTAATCTTTGATTTGGTCATTAATTGTCACAATTAATGACCAAATATATTACTATATGATCACCTGAGAAAACATTTTAATGGCCAAAGAAATATGACCAAAATGTTTGTTTTGTTATAAGATACTGTAAATTAGTTACTAATAGTCATATATATGCAAATTTTAGTCATCGTTTGAAACCAATTAATGACTGAAGAAATATGACTAAATTTTAGTCGTGTTATAATATACTGTAAATTATTTACTAATAGTCATATATATGCACAATTTAGTTGTCATTTGTAGTCACAAAATTATCATTTGCAGTAGTGATTTATTCATTATATAAATGACTAATTTAGTAGTTTATATTCATTTCATTTACTTTCATTAATAATCATTATAAATGACTAATTTAGTGGTATATTCATTTTATTTTTGTTCATCATTAATCAATATAAACTATTAATTTAGTAGTTTTAAATTGATTTTGTGTTCATTATTAATCAACATAAATTAATTTGTATGATTTTAAAAATGTCATACAATGTACATGTTCATCAAATATGAAAACACAAAGTCACATATTTTAATTACAATACTAAACAATATCAAGTGCAACTATAAATAATTTCAACCACATAAATTATATTATATGAAATTTTAAAGTATTACAATATGATTTTCCAACTTAATATTGGTTGGACTACAATTTACACATGAAATGATGTTTCATCACTTCAAACATTATCGTTGTGTTTTCAAGGCATTGCAGGTGAATTCACCAACTCTGAAGACTTGACCATCAGTCTTTATATGTGTGTCTTATGTGGAATATTGACTCTAAGAGTATTACCAGATCAGTTCTCCTCTCTCTCTTTTTGCATTTGTCTTTCCAATGTTATTGCTCTCCTTTTTTTACAATTCATGCTTCTTACTATCAATACTGAGTTCATTCTCTGAAAACAAAAGAAGATACAATGCAGAGTGTAAAACATGAAAGACAATAACACTAGAATATAAACTAAATTAGACTATAAATAATTTATACAACATATACCTCAACATCAACAGTGTCAATGCCATTTTTCTCCATACAAGTAAGAAATTCGAACAAATTATCCTCATTTGGGCAATAATTGCCACTATAATGTGGCCAAATAACCTGAATAAACAAAGCAAATAAAATATCACCATATATAGAAAAGAACACCTTAGTGACTTAGTATTCAACTTTCAAGGAAAGCTTAGGAACAATCATGTCAACTAAGTTATATGCTAAAAAGCTCAAGCTATAGATAACTTGTGAAAACAAATAATTTGAGGTGTGATGTTTAATCCCCGTCGTTTTATTCACAACAACATTTCATTTTCTAAGACATGAACTTAGTCAAGTATATAAACATGTACTCAAATAACAACATGAAAGTAGCTTTTTCTGATATTCATGAAAATATTTTAACACAGTAGCTATAAGGATTCCAATCAATATAGTATAATACTAATTTCATCTTCAAGCTTTGGTTGTTGTTTAAATGGACATGGTACTAAGTATTTTCAATTTCATAGTTAAAAGACAAAATAAAATCAAAATAAACATCCTAAATACAATCAAAAAATAAAGAGAGGATATCATGGAATGGAAATTGCAACTATAAAAAAATTGTTTACTTGTCCACCGATGTCGTGTCTGGCATTCCTAAAGCATTTTCTTGCCCAAAATAACCATGAAGTGAAATAATCACAACATTAAAAACCATAGGGAATCCTACTAGAAACATTTCAAAGTCGATGGCTTAGGTGTCTAAGCGATCTCTAACAATGAATGAACCATATCCAAGACGTGATATGCATCATCTCCCTATCCTTTTTCCAATCACATTTCATTTAACCTGCCCACCGCAGAGTCAAGTAACAATAAAAAAAAAGACATTGACATTTGGTTTTATCTTTTATATCTATAAAATTTGAATCTGATATGTTTCATGAACATATTAATTCATATTTAAAGCCTTCCTGACATATGAGAAAGTATCAATCAAATAGGACATTAGAAAAATCGACCTCAACGACGTTCTCAAACAATTTCTACAATATCAATATTTTTCTTGTTGTGATATCTTGGGTAGAAAAAAGAACATATCTACGAAAAAAATTGCATATATTGCTTATGGTCAAACTTTGTATATGGTGTATTCTTAAGCAGTTTTTTAAGATGTTCCTCCACCTTTACCAAAGTGAATTGTAGCTTGTTAAACTGTGTATCCTTTCATTAAGAATCAATTTCTGCAAGATAAATGTCACACATTATTCTTTCCCATTTCTCAACATGCTACATATGATAAATTGAAAGTCGCATAAAACCAAGAACAAACCCTATTCTAACCAAAACAAACAAACAAACGGTGTCTCTAATAAAACTTCATTATAATATTAGAAAATGAAAAGAGAGTGGACTATTTTTGTTGTTTGACTTTGCCTATTTTTTCTATGAAAGCACTCAAGCTTCAAGAACCAAAAAATGTGAGGAAAGTCGTAAATGTGAAAAAAAAAATATGTTGACTTAATTTGTAGACTTCTTCAAGATGATGTGAATGATGCCATTTTAGGATGTAGTAAATCTCATAATAAGAAATGGCATGTATTCTAATAAATTACATCGCAATGACTACCATGGGCCTCCACGGGTTATAGGTCCTCAGTGGGTTAATCTTGATGATGAAAGAGAGATGGCAACGATAAGTATGGGTGGTCCTAGTTTGTATGGTGGATATCTTAAAACCAAAACCGTCATCTCTATGAACCTAGGTTCTGACATGGTAAACATGGATCTAGTCTTCACCCCATTTCATTCCATCATACTTTGTCAAGACTCAAGAGGACATAATGGGCCTTCAACTTATAATAGGGTTTCTTTTGAGGTTGTAAATAAAGCTTATCCAAATCAAATGGATTTTTAGGCTCCAAGAGATATGCATAATTTAAATGATAACAATTATATGTTTTTTTTCCCAAGATTCAAATGTAGGGATACATTTTGTGGATTTTACTAATACATAGAATGACAGAAATAATCCATGATGAGAATCTACAGGTCATTGTGATTAGGGAAATACACGGAGATCATAAGACTATTTAGGTTCAAATCAAAGATGGTGTTGATTCTTGTAGCTCCTCAGTTGTTGGTAGTTTTTAAGGTAGGAATTTTAGTTCTTCAAGGGTGGGGTCCTTCAGCATAATTGCATCTACCTTGGTCATATCACCCAAAAGCAAAACATAATCAACAAAGAGTAAATATGTCAAGTTTAGGGCAAATCCTATTTGTATAGTTTCCAAGCTTATAGTTCTTTTTTACTCTGTTATAACTCTGTTGATACCATCTACTCTATAGTAAAAAATGGCAAAGGAGCCATTAGTCATACCTACCCATGGTCTCCTGTAGGCATCATAGAAGAATAGATTGAGCATTTAATTAAAATTGCACATATATTGAGGAAATACAATTCATTATCTAGTTAACCAATTGCACATTGAACCCTATATGGATGAGTAGCCCTAAATAAAGCCAGTTTTCTCTATCATATGCCTTGGAAAGACAAACTAACATTGCCTGTAATTTTTTTGGTTTCATGTAATAAATTCCTTCTTATGCAACTCCTATTCTGTAATGGATTTGTTTCCCAGGAAGGATGAAATTTTTTTCTAATGACATGGAATCAGTTTAGTGAATTTTGACCCTACATGACCAAGGAACTCAAGAGCCTTGGTCGCATCAACAATAGCATCCTCCAATGAAAATAGTACAGTCTCCAACTTAGAAACATCAAAATTATATATAGTTATAGTTCATAATTGCGAATGACCATAGATTGTAGTAGTCCTTAAATAAATTCAAACTTGAATAAGAACAAACACAAAATTTCACATTACCCTTCAGTAAGATGTCCTTGATTTAGCAAGAAAGGCTCAGACTTGCATAAATGAGTAAGTAGATTCCCCAGAAGATCAATTTAAACATCTTTCCTAAAAAAATAGAATATAATATCCAAAGAGAAACTATAGTTGAATGGAACAATGGTGCTTTAAGGTCATCTACACAAAAATTTGCCTCCTTCAAATCTCTCACACGGGCTGGTATGTCATGCAAAATTAAGAAAAAGTCAGGGAAACTTGTCGAATTCTCTAAAAGACATAATGAAAATGCATAGAAGCTTTGTAAAGGAATGCACCTATAATATTCTTTGATTTCCATTTCATCCTTTTTCCTAATTTGAACCTCAATGAGTTGTGAACTCAAATTTCTTTGAGAAGAATGTTCTTATAGTTGAAATTCAACATTTGCAGTCTTCCCACCTTTGTCACCTTATGAGTAATAATTATTAAAATCTCTTATGTCATTATCCAAAACATTTCTTTCCTAGACACATGATTTTGCAAATAAAGGCTTTTATGTAGCATAAGTCCTTGCCAAAATTTCATCTCTCATACCAACTGGCATCCAATCAGAACTGCAACTTGAAATCAGACCTGCACCTCTTTGTCTATTACTCGGATGTGAATGGTGGAATATCTACTAGAGCACTCTTAGCATATGTCATAGGTTGAGCCCTCCCTCTTATTCCATTTCCAAGACCTCCCTTAGCACCAAGATTCAAGTGGCCATCATTAGAAGCTCTCAGTGTTGAAGGGCTTTGCATAGACTGATTTTCAAATTGAGCCCTATCCACAATTTGAGCATCTTGACTAGTGAATCCACGGTTACGTGATCCCATATGGGGTTGTGGCCTTTTAATCCCACCCATATGTGGAAGTGAACTCGTTTGTGCACCTGCCATGTAATTTTGCATCATAGGTCCTCTCCCACCATGAACAAGTGGTGTCACAAGTCTCTGACCTGAATGTCCCATATTGGTACCTCGCGAGCGGCCTCCCTGTCCATGTAGTTCTTGCACAGCATCCCGATGCACTTCCTCTACTTTCTTGGGGCCCTCAACTTTCTTCCTTTGTTACCATCCATTCCTCCTCGGATCAATCAGATCCTTCAACATGAACCTCAACCTAGAGGGAAGCCCTTGGTTATTGGACATTTTTGTCATATTATCAAAGTAAGCATCAATATGTTCCTTGGCCTTTGAATGGTCAATCATATGCCCAATAGTGCTCATCAGTTTGCACAAAGCTTCAACATTTTTCTCCTCTGGATGTTGAAATTCACCAATTAATTTCTTGATGCATGCATGCATAATTCTTTCGGTCAATATACTTTCTTTATAAAGCTCACCAATAAACCTTATATTTCCTAGCATTCATCATCATGCTGCAGCCTTCTTCTCTCATCTTTCTTCTGCTGAAAGGATTTTTTCACCATGCTCTTCTGCTTTCTCAGCCTTTTCCTCTTCTCTTTCATCCTTTTCAAATTCTTCCTAACATTTGTTCAAAAGAACTCGCTTGAAAACAACCTTCTCATTATCTTCATATAATTCTGGTATTCCTACAGGAAGCTAAAAATTGAATTTTGCATACGTTTCACAAAAAGCCAACTCCATCAAGGCTTTGTAAAATATTTGAATATTATACCATGAATACATGATGCAAAGTCAATGTTCACTTCTTTGACCTGTTCAAAAAGTTTCTCAAAGTTTTGGGGCATTAATTTATTAAGGATGGATTTAATTTGTCTTTGTTTCAACTGATCCTCATCAGAAACCTTGCCCACTTCATATCGGTTCTCTGATATATGAATTGTGGGAAGAGAAGGCTGTGGAGGAGGAATCAAAACCTTCTTCGAACAAAAAGAACACTGACACCTATCAACATCATAAATATTTCTCATTAGTCCAACTTGTGGCAGTGGTGCTTGCACATAAGGCCATTTAGGAAGGATAACATTCATACTCATTTGTGTTGCATAGGTATTTCTTGCAAAGCTAGTATTATAACCTAGGCCAGGTTCAAACACAACAGAGGAACCACTAAGATCCGCATCCATCTGCATTTTGCAGCCATCAGCAAAAGCATCCACCAGCTTGGCCCATCTATCATCATCCAAACTAGCCATGAATGGATTGTAGCCAGTTTATTTTGTCTTGTTAATGGGCATGAATCATTTGATATGGCAATTTTTTTCTTTAAAGGTTGATGAAAAGTAGATGAAATGTTACCATATGACCCATCTAACATCTATGAGTAGAAATTCATTGTGCGTGAACCACTTAAAGAAATAGAACCTGAAAGTGGAGGTCTATATGTAGGCAATATTCCTAATGGAGAAATGGAATCTTTAATTGATGACACAACATCAAAGATCAAAGCAATGAAATAAAATCATTTTGGAAAGAAGTATGAAAAACTTACTCTTTTTTTGGATATCAAATATGCTCCAAGTATGGGCACAAACATGAGAGTTGAATTTTCAACTCTCTAGGATCTTGTCAATTTGGTCAACCAAAAAGATGTCAAAAAACTAAATATTTTGGGGGATTCAAAATTTGTTGTGGATTGAGTCTACGAAAAATTTAGCATAGTGGCCCCTCATTTGGATCACATTTTGCAAGGTATCAAACAAGTCAACAAGTTGGATTGGTTCTCTTGTGGCCATATATACCATGAACTCAATACCCTAGCAAATAAGCTCTCCAACTTATTCCACAAGTGCTAGAATACCAAGAGTATACGAATAATAATTTTGTGGAGGTTGTTGAATTCCATGTCTAGTTTTTTGTTCGCTTATTACTATATTTTGTGGTGATATATGTAAACAATCCAATGCTATTATCCGAAAAGTGATAGATATTTTTTTTGGCTTTTAAAATCTTGCACAATATATAATTGGAACAAACTTTTATTACTAGAAATCAATCAATTATTTCTACATACCATTAAAAGTGGAAAAAGCTCTATAACCTTTGATCACCTTGAACATCAATCACACTAAGAACCTCGACAATGGGGTTCTAATAACATCACCAAAGATCCAAAATTTACAAAGCACAATTTAATGAGGATTGATTAGTCAAAATTACCATGTGGATCAACTACTCATGTCGAAATGATGGTATATTGGATTAGGTGTGGGTTGCACTTGCATTTGAAAGACTGAACATAACGTGGATAAAGAAAATTGACTACACTAGGAACCTCGACAATGGGGTTCTAATAATATGGCCAAAATCCAAAATTGACAAAGTACAATTTAATGAGCATTGATTAGTCAAAAGTACAATGTGGCAACGACTCGTGTCGAAATTATGGTATATTGGACTAGGCAAGGGTTGCAATGGCATTGGAAAGAGTGAACACAACGTGAATAAAGAGTCACCTGGAGAAGGAATACAAGGAATCACAGTCTTGGTTGCACATATAGGGATGGTCAAAAAATCAAGTAGAAGCATTTGTGACACCATAAAAATTGGCAACTCATTTTTTCCAAGAGACATCCAAAAGCACATTTTTTTATATGGAAAATGCTCAAAATCCTCCTTTTGGAAAATGCATCCTTCACATAGGGAAAAATTTCCATCTACATGTCCCACAGAGATCCATCTACATTTTCCATCTACATTTCCCTCTATGTTTCACTGCATTTCCCAAAAGAGATATGTGGAAAAATGTTTCTTGGAGAATCCTACAATCAAAAGAAATATTGGGAGCATGGGAAACATGGAGGTTCCCCCTCCCACCCTAAGGGACACATCCCCATAGAACAGTGGTTTTTTCATTCATTTAGTTGCATTTCTGAGTCATCATTGCTCATTTGTTTATGAATACAAATTTTATCATATACTGCTATGTTGAATGGTAAGCATGTGTCAAAGCCCTATAAAAAGATGAGATGCTTCGGATAGAATCAAGGCCAAGGCCTCACAATTGGGACTAAACTTTCATAGCTGCAATATAAGCACGTGGACAGCAACACAGTGGAAATTCATTATAATATAGAGACATTACAAAACCATATTTTCTTTATGATCAGAGAGGCTTTGGTATTTCACCAAGCATAGCATATATTGTCATCTATTAGTAAGGTATATCTATAAGACCTCATTTATAGATACTTCCAAAAGTTTTCCTTGGAAATATTACTTTTATTCTAACAATCAAAGAACTTCTATAACAATTATTGTTGACTAGTGTAAAAGCATAGCTATGAAAGAATGGAAAGGTGTTGTGGGCTATATCTAACATGCAAAAATCAAGAACTGAATAAGTAGGAAGTGATGTTATCCCAAATCATGGTAAAATGACCAGTATTAAACTTTTTCCACTTCATACTGTCACACTAGTGTGTTTGTAGCAAAAAAATGGTAATGTTGAAGGTATAACTACAACAATGTAAAAGAAAATATCCACAATGAAAAATTTTCAATTTGAACCATAGATATGAACTTAAAACACATTTTGGATAAGAAGTACATACTTATTCAAATGCTAAGAAAAATTCCAGAAACTGCAATGCTGATGCAACATCATTTGACGAAAATTCTATGCCTGCAATCAACTACATTGGCTTCCCTTGAGGCAAAATTATTTCATCCATCTCTTTCTTGTCTTTGCATTTCCTCTTCTTAAAAAAAAACTTTTTCTTCACTGAAAATCAGATACAGAAATAGACTGATCATTGATCCCCTTGATACCTTGATCCATGTCAGACTGGTTTTTGGTGGTTTTCACCATACACCATGGAATGCCACATATGCATTTAACACCAAATTTAACTTTTTTTACTAACTCCACTTTTAATCCAGTAAATATAGCACCAATTGAGTATCCCACATTATCCCCACATTATCACCACTTTTAGACTACTATTGAAAAAAAAAAGTTTTTTCAAATCATTTACAAATAGTTGTGCTAATGTGAGGCTAAATGACCCTTAGTCTTGTAGTGTTACATGCATGACACTACATGCATGAAGAGAATATGAATTTATTTATTACAGAAAAAATACATGTGTGGAAAAATTTATTGCATAAGCAGTGGTAGTATGCATATTTTGATATATGTGCTAGAATTAATACGTGAACATATTTCCTAACAATTTTCACTAGCGTGTTGGTATGTATAAATTCTACCTAGCTATTTTCAGAGATAAATTCAATGAGGATACTTGATTTTATAGGAATATATACTCAATGAATATAAAATAAATATATATATTTTGGCTTATCAAGAGTTTGACTCCTAGAAAAAAGGACATTCAATTTTAAATAAACGAGAACATGTTTCATAATGACCAATAATAGAATATTGGCCAAAATGTTTCTTTTCTTTCAGGCTGAGGGATGAGACTGAAGTCTATAAAAATTAGGGATGTTTGTTTTTTAAATAAGCTAAACGAAAAAAACCCAAAGTTTTATTATATTTTTCCACTTCCATTTCTTAAATAGATGCTCTGTTCTTAAAACCACCAACAACCTTTGCTTACAGACTTGCTTTAGGATCAATGAAAGAGAACCCTTACTAATTTCTTCCAAATCTTACCATACCTCAAATGATAGTGATAAAGTCTAATGTTACTGTTGCACATCATATAGCATACACACCATTGTTTGTTGTTGTGACAAGTGTTATTGTACAATCAACATTGTCTTAACTATTATTGACACTTCACTATCACTGTATGTCACTGTGCTGAATCTAATACATCATCCCATCATATATGTCTAATGTTACTGTTGCACATCATATAGTGTACACACCATTGTTTTTTGTTGTGACAAGGGTTACTGTACAATCAACATTGTCTTAACTATTATTGACACTTCACTATCACTATATGTCACTGTGCTGAATCTAATACATCATCCCATCATAGATTATAGACAGATAGAAGGTAATTACAATCACCTCCCTGATTCATTGTCTTGCCAATTTTTTTCTGCTACTATCAACCAATTGTCAATTTCAAGGATTCATTGCAACCACTTGCAATATATATACAAGGTCAGCTAGTTAAGATTTTGCCCATATTCAATGGCGACGAAATTGTTGCACATATTCAAAACATATTCAGATACTGAATGTTATTACTCTTCAAATCCTAGACTTCGGATTAGGTCTGAAACTCTTTAAGGTATCTCAAAATGTCTTCTCCAATGTGTGTCACAACAAAAACACTATCAGATCATTGTCTTATATAAGACTATTGTTATTTCTATGTCACATATCTACTCAAGCCTACAAGGTCTCTTGGTGTGAGGGATTCTGACATCAACATATGTAGTTTTCAAGTATAGTATTTGTTGCTTATTAAGGTCAAGACTACCATCAATCCAAAGCCTTGCAAGGCCTTTTATTGTTACTTCTGTCTAATATAGATAAAAGGCTTGCAATGTGAGCACTATGAATAGTAGTCCTCTGTCTATTCATACTACTGCATATGGAGGAAGCATTTGACAAAATTATTATATTCCCAATAATGACGCTATATTGAAGACAACTTAAGAATAAAATTTTGATTGAATACGTTGCATATTGCAGAGTTTTAATGTTTTAGAAACTATAATATGTATGAATAGACCTCTAAATATTTAGATTCAAACTCCAGAATTTTGAATCAATTGTTTGAATTATTCATCTTTATAATGGAGTTGGGTCATAGATGATTGAATTGATGGCCAAAAAAGTGTAGAAGAATCGCGATCTAAAAGGGGTTGCAAACATATCAGTAAAAAAATTATTCGCAAATATGAAATAGGTCATATGCCCTTGCCCTAACCAGAGATGACTGAAATGCTTTGAAGGAGCTGTAAAAAATATTTTGGGGAATGTTAAAATAGTTCGCAAAATAAAAGGATCATTGGTGTAAGTTTTAAATACAAACCAATCCAAAAGCAACTTCAAGAATTTTACGTCTTAACAACTCATCCTTATTAATTGATTTGTAGCCCCAAGAGGATCGAAATAGCTACTCACTTCACAAGATAGAAAATATGCTGAAATTCAAGGATTAGAGTGATATTCCACAAAGACGAGGGCTTATGCTACAATTCTGGAAACGTCATCAACTGTTCATGTAATTAATTTTAGAGCCAAACTATCAGCGAAATGTGATACCACCAAACCTTTCATGCTTAGTAATAAAGTCCTACTGAGGGTTGAAATTATATAAAGAAATTTTTTCAAACAAGCCTGAATGGGTCATTAACATCCCTTACTGTTCATCGATTTATATTAATCACAAAGACAAGGGTGTTGCTCAAAAATTATGCCAAAGGGAGTTATTTGAATTTGCATGGACAAGTATTTTATATCACTCTTGCTAGTTTCTGTAGCCCCAGTTCTTACGCATTGTTCAGCAATGAACCTATTGGCTATAAAGGAAATCCTTGTATAAAAGATGATACCCTTAAGGGGATGAAAGTATACTCCTTGGAATTATGAAACCAAACTAGATACTAAGAAATACACAGGAAATGAATGCAAAGATAAAGAAGTTGCTTCAAAAATATTAAAGAGGTTGTTAATGCTCGAAACTTACACAGATCAAGACCCTTCCTGCCGTAGATGGAAGAAGAAATTACTGCACGTGCAAAGAGAGATGGAATTTTTTCCATGTTGTTGACTGATAGCTTTCCCTTGAGCCTGATAGATTTATCTCTAACTTGGGCTTGCCCTCACCTGTGCTCTGATACCATGTTAAAATTAACATGTTCTTTTCATAGTACAATTAGATCCATATGAGCCCAATTATCTATCCATAATTGATTCAAGCAAGTGAAGTCAACTAGGCTTATCGAATGAACCAGGCAGATGTACCTGGAAATGCAGACTAACTCATAATTCTTCATACAAAGAAGGGGCAAGGAAGGGTAAGTCTACTTCTGAATTTCGAGAAAGGCCTCAACTCCTACAAGTGATGAAGAACCTGAGTCAAACTTGTTGATGTTCTGCCCTAGTATCACTTCGATGCTCTAATTTTGTTAGGAACCCATGTTTTCATTGTTGTTTGAAATATCTTATGACGTTTACATCATTGCAATTTATCCATTTTCGCTTTCACTCGTTGGCAAACCAAAAGGGACTGATTTGCGGTAAATGAAACCAACCACTACAATTATGATTTCCCTCGTAATGGTGTTGGTGACCGAAAGTGTTTAATTCGTAAGAAATAAAACCAAATACTAGCATTACGGTTTAACTCACGGTGGTTTCAATGACCAGATATGTATTTACTGTGGAAAATGAAACTAGCCACTACAATGGACAAAGATAAAGTTGAACATTGAAAAGGGAAGGTTGGCTTGGAAAAAGATGAAGTTGAACACTGAAAAAAGAAGGTTGGCTTGGACAAAGATGAAGTTGAACACTGAAAATAGAAGGTTGGCTTGGGAGATTATACCTATTGCTTACAAATTTTATATAATCACGGTCTATCCATTTAAATTTCGCTCACAGCAGTGCTCGTGACCCTAGAATTGAACTCAATACCAACAACATGGTGGATATAGGTTTTAAACAAGAATGAAAGATCAGGGCATTGGGAAAGATTCGCATGTCATTGGTAGGAATTCAACTTATACGGAATTGTAGCGAGGCACTGGCATTGCAGAATCCCACTTAAAACCAGGTAAAGGTGGGAAATGAAACAAACCACTAAAATTGGTGAAAACTAATTTTAAGTTCGACAAAAGAAAACGGGGAGCATATCCTTAATCCTCCATTGCATTTTAAAATAAAGCTAAATTCCCTGATAACTAATTAGAGGGAGTCTGTTAATGGCTACAGTGATGGCTAATAAATCAAGTATCCAATTCATAGTGCGAAAGTATTAACAAGTGAAGGTTAAGAAATTACATGTTTTCAAAAGAAGGCCATATTTCAGACATGAATTGTTGGGGAGTGCAAGGAAGTTGGTAGTCCTTTATAATTAGAGCCATTTCTTCCAGTGGGGCTTTTCCCAAGCGCTTCTCATCTCCTCTTCCATCCCACTGCATGCCATACTTGGCCACCGCTTGCCATACTTGGCCAAAAAATCCTTCAGAACTTCATCCACAACGTTTTTTGTGTCAAGCAACATGCCGACAGTAAATTTGGTGGTCAAGGCGTTAAAAAAAGAAAAAAACTGTGTACCAAATATTTAGTATAAACAAAAAATTTTAGTAACTTTACATAATCCCCGAGAGGCCCTATGCTTTCATGAATAGCCATAAAATTTTGTGCGTCTTTACTTGCAGTTACAATCTTATCTTCAACGTTATCGTTTTCATATTTTGTAATGCAAGGGGATTCTGTTGTATCTGACTTTGTCTCTTTGTCATTTACAATGTTACTTGCCAACTGCCCCTCTTCAAAAAGACCCTTTATTGGAAGATTTGTCTCAGCCTTGACCTTACTTTTTCTCTTGGAATTAATTTTCGTATTTATTGATTTTCCATTCAAAGCATGTATATCAAATATCCTCTTCCCATCATTGTCAATATTACAATCCAGATTTCCCTCATTCAAATTGACCTCCATTTTTACCATATTAATTCTCTTATGATTCTTCCCTAACCTCGGAACTGGAACAGACTCTCTATGTGAATCAAGACCTTTGTCACTTATGGTTTTAGAGCTAGTACTTAAGATTTTTGCTTTTTTACGTTGTGAAACAGCTCTTGGAAGAGAAGAGGATTCATCTAAGGGATTTTGCAACTTGCGAACTTTTGAAGGAGTGGAAGACTTGACCAATGGATTTTCAAATTTCCCAGCCTTTGATGGAGACACTAGGGGTGAACTATTTTTCTCCTTTAGAGGAGAATTTTCAGTGGCTTCTATAGAAGCCATGGAACTCTGAACAGGATTCAATTTCTTGACAAGGTCTTTCACATCAACATTTTCAGAATGAATAGATTCCAAGAGACTGTTTAATGTGGAAACGTTCAAAGAATTGACATGTTCTTGTGTCAGGACAAAAGAAATTATCAGAAATAAAACACTTGTCTATGATGAGAGGACAGAAACTAAGCAATAACATTCTAATGGACGGGTTTATGGATATAAACCACTACGTAGTGGATGGTATAGTAAACTAACCTACTAAGTAAAAACTTAGGGAAAAATTTTTGTGTGCATGATTTCTTGCCAACAACATTCTTGCAAGACACCATGAATTCCAGAGTCTTTTGCTGGCATTGCTACAATCTCAAATGATGTGATCGGAATAAAAAATCATTGTGAATGTGCTTCTTACGTCTGGGATTTGTTTTTATTTCTAAACTATGGATAGGTACACGTGTCTACATCATATTGGCGAGCTTTTTAGCAATAATTATACTTCAAATTGTTATCAAGATTTGGGTGGAAGAAATGAAGCGTAAGATATTTGGATTGTCTCTTTTTGGGTTTGCTTGGTAAATTTGGTTGGGAAGGATAAATTTTCCTCAACTTTGTAGATATTATTTTTAGAATTGAGTTGAATTTCCCACCCAAAACAAATTGGAAATATCAAACCACAAAATTAATATCAATCCCTTCATTCAACTGTAGGTTACGCCCATTGGAGGAGTTGCGCTACTGGTGACATTGTACCTAATTTATTAGCATCTGAAGAACATAAAACCTGTGCCATTGGAGGAGCTGCGCTGCTAGTAGTACTGTCCCTAATTTATTATCATCTGAAGAACAAAAAACCTATGCCGTTGGAGGAGCTGCATTGCTATCAGTACTATCCCTAATTTATTATCATTTGAAGAATAGAACCTCCTCATTACAGGGTTGTTTCTAGACATTTTCCTGGGCGTGAGATGGGAAATTTGCCTATATTCTCTTACGAAGCGCTTACTCAGTCTACAAATTTCTTCCAAGAGGAGAATGAACTTGGGGTTGGAGGGTTCGGGTTGTCGTAAAGAGACTATATCAGGAATACAAGGAATCACAAATAAACTATGGTGTAGTTTCCTTTGGAGAAGTTCACAAGGAAGCAACCTTTAATGGAGTTGCTTATGGAGAAATTCTTAAGGAATAACGTTGGTCTTTTCACAGTGTGCTCAAAAAATTACATATAATAGCAGATCAAATTTTCATAGAAGCCTTTGTCTTTCAAGAAGTTCAAATAATTGAATAAAATAGGAGATCGACTCTTTTCATTCTGTGTTCAAAGAAATAAATATAGCAGATCAGCTTTCCAAAGAACCTTTAACTATGGTGCAGTTCCCTTTTCATTCTTTCATGGAGTTGCTTATGCAGAAATTGCCTTTTCTAGCCTGAATTGCCAGGGTTTTGTCAAAGATGCATTGCAGAGCACGTAATTTGATTGAATCTTGATGCTAGCCTAAGAAAAATAGACGTGAAGGTCGAGTGTGCTTATCATGACAATGGGGAGATCGAATTATAGACAAATGATTTTTTTCGTGATTTGGGTGACTTGTAGAGAAATGGTGAAATTGACCATGGATATCCAATCTTGGTGAGCTTCAAAGCGCAACATTCTGTGTATATCGCCGAAATTAAAATGCAAATAGTTGAACTTAATCTGGTTAGAATATGGCTCAGCGCTTCCAAAGTAAGGGTGGTTTGATAGCAAATGCAAAGAATAAAGCGACCCAGTCATGGAATGATGTAGAAAATGGAGAATCGAAGAAGAATCCGCCCCAAAGCTACATGTTATGGAAAATTTTTAATATATTTCGGGAATTTCGTTCATATTCATTAAGCTGCTACTAATTTTGGACAGAACCCTATTAGTCATTTTAGCTCCATGTCTGAAGAAGTAATGCTGGAAACATTTTCACCATACCCATGTTAAAGAATATTGTGGCTAGCGATATCTGAACTAAATATCAAAAAATGGAAAACAATTTGAATGTAAAATTTAAATAAATTTCTTACTTGCAAGATCCTTCGGCATTTCAGTGCAAAATGGAAACATTCTTCGACAACTACTGATATTTGAGGCTTGCAATATCTTCAACTGAAAACTTGGAGAAAGTGTCTACACATCAATTCAAACTCGTTAAAACCCCAATCCAGCAATAATAAAAAATAAGTGTCCAAAATATTCATGTTGAAACATTTTACAGGGTCCACTATTTCTATGATGAAAACGGTACTCTCAGAACAAACCCCACCGTTTTGTAGGGCCCACTATTTCTATGATGAAAAGGGTACTCTCCTAACAAACCCCACCATTCTCTCGAGTAGAAACTCTGACATAGATCTCATTTTTAGTTTCACACTATTAAGGGTTTCAGAATGCAAAATTTCTGAAATAGCTTTGGAAATGTCAAAGGAAGAACCTAAATAAGGAGTCAAGGGCAATGCCACCACGATATCGAGATCTAAGCAGAGTGATGGTGAATCAGGCTTTTCGTTCTCTAGATGGGTATTCTCATCCAATAGCTTCTTTGTGCTTTCTGCGAGAGAAGAAGGGCACTTGTTCGTGAGGGGTTTGGTGCCATTTCGGTGGGTTCTCTTATTTCTTTGGCTGAGGGTCAAAAAATTTTCCTTCCTCTTGTATCCATCATTGCTGAGACTTTGCAAGCGATCCTCCATTGCTGAGCCTTTGCAAGCGATTTGGCAGCGGTTTTTCTCATTTCCCATAGTAGCTTGTGAGACCCGCTGTGGGTAAGCCTGGGGAGGTTTTCCATTGGCGGCAGAAGGCTGCGAGGGAGCGATTGAATGAATGAAGAGGGTAGTTGTGTGAAGGAGACTCTAGATATTGCAGGGGTGGAAAACTTTTGGAGGAAAGTTGGCACCAATTACAATTCAAAAAATTCAATTCTTCTCCACCAAAGTTCAAATTGTCCCACCAACTCTTTTTATAAATGACAATTGTGAAACCGCTCATTTCTAGCTATTTATTTAAAATAAAATTAATGTATCCATCACAAAGTGGTGTCTCATATTCCTAATGATATGAGTTGCCACTCATTTCTAGCTATTTATTTAAAATAAAATTAATGCAGCCATCACAAAGTGGTGTCTCATATTCCTAATGATATGAGTTGCTTTTAAATTTCTTTTAAAGTAGCCAAACATGTCTTTATAGAGTGGAATAAGGTTAGAAATGTTATACACTCTAAATTATATAGAGTGAGTTATCAGTACACAAACAACAAATCATTTAATATTATATAGCCATGATATATATTATTTAATTTGAAGTTAAATAATATATAAAATATTTTGTGTTTTCTTCCAAGGTGCATGTTGGTTTCTATCATATGTTTTTTTTTTTTTTCCAAAGTTATTCTATTAGAAGGCTATAAGGTATATTTTTTAAACCATTCATTTTGTAAATATAATTAAGATTATTAATATTTAATAATTAGTATGAGTATTATGCCATACTTTATCATGATGTAAATATTCTTTCAACTGTAT